>JAWZYV010014660.1:0-68803 GCA_038373885.1 Cheiracanthium punctorium | reverse complement strand
GAATATGCCCAATGAATACGGTAAAACAGTTTTTAAGGCGATTAAATCTAAAAATATGTTTAATATTTCTTTATTTTCCATTTGTATTTTTTGGTTTAACAATATCCATTCCGTGCGAAGAACGGGTACTTCAGCTAGTATATAATAAACTATAACCCAATATAAACTCAGACAAAAAATATTTATTTTTCCGATTTTTTTTAAATGTTAACTTTTCGCTAAACTCTTCTTCAGTCGTCTCGGCACCTTTGTGCGGTGCACAACCCGCACACCTACTAGCGACGGGCCTGTTAGTACATATGGGCCCCCATTATTGTTTTTTCTCATGCACGTTGTAAAAGTTTAAGTATGTGCTTAGGTACTTATTGGAATTTTATTATAATTACTCGAGTTCCGAAAGACGTAAGGGTGTATGTCGAAGAAACAAGATCTGCCACATGGCCTTGGAACACAAAATACAGTAGGCGCCGCTTAATGTAATCACTTTGGGACAGATGGTATTTGATAACAATAACCGGCTGATAACAATAAACGAAAAGTATAAGGAAACACAAAAATTTAATTTTACACTCATGTCCATAAATTAAGGATAATGAAGTTCAGGCAAAGAAAGAGAAAGAAGCAAAACAAATTTGACTTATTTGTAAAGTTAATTTATTAAACAAAAAGTAAAGAGAAAAAAAGATGCTATATGTTTGACATAATTAATAAAAATTGCAAGTTTTACTCCCTTGACCAAATTTCAAAAAAGAACCTATTTACAAAAAAACAGTATAACATGGTTAGTAGGATGGTTAATACGGAGTATGTCTCCCGGACGATAAATACAGGCCTGACGATAAATACAGGCAAATCTTGATTGGATTTTGAGATTTTGCGAAAATCGTTTCAAACTGCGTAAATTTGTGTTCAAGCATCACATAAAAACGGCTGAAGCGAATGATACGAAATTGGGTGTCATGATAGGTGGTCACTCAACTTAAAACATAGGCGTCCAATTTTTAAAAAATCTTGATTGGATTTTGAGATTTTGCGAAAATCGTTTCAAACTGCGTAAATTTGTGTTCGAGCATCACATAAAAACGACTGAAGCGAATGATACGAAATTGGGTGTCATGATAGGTGGTCACTCAACTTAAAACATATGCGTCCAATTTTTAAAAAATCTTGATTGGATTTTGAGATTTTGCGAAAATCCTTTCAAACTGCGTAAATTTGTGTTCAAGCATCACATAAAAACGACTGAAGCGAATGATACGAAATTGGGTGTCATGATAAGTGGTCACTCAACTTAAAACATAGGCGTCCAATTTTTAAAAAATCTTGATTGGATTTTGAGATTTTGCGAAAATCGTGTCAAACTGCGTAAATTTGTGTTCAAGCATCACATAAAAACGACTGAAGCGAATGATACGAAATTGGGTGTCATGATACGTGGTCACTCAACTTAAAACATAGGCGTCCAATTTTAAAAAAATCTTGATTGGATTTTGAGATTTTGCGAAAATCGTTTCAAACTGCGTAAATTTGTGTTCGCACATCACGTAATAACTACCAAAGGTGAAGAAATGATATTTGGTGTAATGATAGGTGGTCACTCACCTTAAACTATAAGCATCTAATTTAAAAAAAATCGATCAGATTTCGAGATTTTGCGAAAATCATTTTAAAATGCTGAAATTTTGTTCCAGCATCACGAAATAAAGACTGCAGGGAATGAAACGAAATTAGGTGACATGATAGGTTGTCACTCAACTTAAATTCTAGGCTGCCAATTTTTCAAAGATGTTGATTACATTTTGAGATTTTGCGAAAATTATTTCAATATGCGTAGATATTCGTTCGCGCATCACATAATTACGACTAAAGCGAATGAAATGATATTACTTAGTTACTCTCTAACCTGTAATATTTTAACAATACATAAAAATTATAACTTCGCTTTCTTTACTTTGGCAACATACTCCATCCATTCTGTGTACTCCTACAATGCTGACGAAAGTTCTTGCTTTTTGGAAATTTGCATTCACTAACCCGTCAAGGACGGGTACTTCAGCTAGTTTTCTTATAAAATCATTTGAATTTTGATTTTGCATAGCAATTCTATCTCCTATAGTGTGAACTTTGTTCGTCTCAGGGGTGCAAGTGCAACTGTGTCTGCCCCACCCCCTCCAGATCCGCCTATGTAGAAAAATAAGTTCTGCGTTTTTTTGCCGCTGAACACGGTAAGCAATGCATCGAAATAGACGCAGGCAGAAACGTCCTCTCCCCATTGTGTTGAGGATTGGGTTTTTGTTTTCGCACATTAATCTTTTGTCGGAGGATCTCGAGCGATCATTAAAAAGTCGTAAAATTCGCAAGGTCAATGTCACTTTACCCCCTGTAGTGACGACTGACGCATGTATATACGCACTAAAAACTGCAACTTTTGAAAAAAAAAATTCATAAGTGGGATTTTTTTTTTTCAGTTCATATTTACAATTAAATCATTTATGAAAGTGAAAGATCTTTCATTTTGTCCAGTGTCTTAAACTTACGTTTCTTTTTAAATTTAATCAAAGTATTTTAAAATATTATGGATCAAGAAAGAAGATAATTTCTTCTGCAAAAAAGCTTCATTGCATCAAATTTTGAAAAATCGGACCTTCTTTTCTTTTCTTTTTAAAATAAATAAATAAATAAATATTGTGAGAGTAAAAAATTGTGAGAAAGAAACTTATTCCGTTCCTAAAATTTTTATTATTATTAAATATTTTAGCTGCGTTCCTTGTTTGGAAAACTCTAAAATTATAAATTCCCAACTATCATTGGTCCCCCCCCCCCACCCCCGAAAAAAAAAAATCTTTTTAAACTGTCAATACATATTTTCCAACAAAAATAATTAAAACTTTCCCTTTAAGTTTTGTAAATGTATCACATTCACTTTTTTTTTTTTTTTTTTTTTTTTAATGCTTGACTGTTAAAATACAGATTGATTAAATCGGTGTTCCAAGGTTCAAGTCCCCAATAAAAAAATATTTTGTTTCATTCTCTTTCAATCTGAATCAGATCCCGGGTTCGGGTGCCTTCGCGCTTCTGTTGATCTAACGGTCTGGAGTTTAGGTTTTCTCCAGATGTAACGTGAATATGCGTTAGAACCCCTTAGAAAGTTCTCCTACCAAGGCACCCCCCCATCCTTGGCAGATCACCCTATCGTAGCGTGCCATAATCACACAAACAAATTCAATCTGAATCATTAGTTTTTTTTTTTTTAAGATTTTAAAAATAATACTAATAACAACACACCAATGAAAATTCCAAAAATAAATAAATAAAAATTGATAAAACTAGTATTGAGTTTTATTCAAACATTTATAATGGACCTTTCAACCAAATTTTAGTGGATTCAACAAAAATTTAATGCGGATGAATCATTTTTAGATAGTATTATTAATTAGCATATTTTAATAAGTTAAAGACATAATAATTGTTTTAGTATTTTTCATAATCAAACAACACTATAGCAATATACAAAACTTTATATTAACTGGTTAATCAATACTGAAGTTTTTTACCGTCCATTATCTGCTAAATAGCAAGTGACAGTCGTAAATGAACACAAAATTAAAGGGAAAGTTTTTTCCTGTCCGACCCTTTCAGCCCCAAGTTGCTGTAAAAAAAATACGCAAATACTGAGCACCGGAATGTCTTTGATCTCAATAAAACACCGACAGACGAACAATGCGGTGTGAGCACTGCCCCAAGCGAAGAAGGGAACTGAACAATGGGACATGGGACTGCGCTAATATAGTAGGGTCAAATGCTGTCTGCTTCCCCCCCCCCAAATCCCTGTCATTATTAATCGATTAAAACAGAAAACAAGAATATTACAAACATAAATTGTACATTTATAAAATAGAATATATTGGTGCACCAATTAATGTTACTTTTTCTGTTAGGCTGATAAAAAAAAAAAAAAAAAAAATTAAATACTTTGTTGTTGACTTTGTGCGTGGGTGGGGTGGAGGGGTAGAAACGCGCTTCCAAAATCAGATACGAGTAAGACTAACTCTGGTATTTATCATAACTCCTCAAGAAGAAAAACTCCTCTCGCATTTGTTGACAAATGTAGTCCGATGGTGGATAATACGTACGTGGACAGGTTAAAACAAGGAGCAAGATTAAAAAAAGAATGACCCATCTATAATAAAATGCTTCGATCTATTTCTCTACCCCCCCCCCCTCGTACACACACACTACCTCAAATAAGCTACATTAAAGGTTTACATGCGTAAAATTATAATTTTATTGCAACATTTTTAGAATAATCGAATAAATGTGCAGTTTTCTGTAAAATTACATTTAATTTCTGAGTTGTTTTAAAATACTTTCATATATTACGCCCGAGCAGCAGCCGAGAGCATAGCTCTCTCAACTGGGAGACGAAAGGTGCCTGGTTCAAACCCAAGTCGCGTTTCTCGACCTAACTGTTCGGAGTTTTCTGTGGTTTTCTCCGAAACTTTGCGTAAATATGGGGTAGAACTAGAACCTTTTAGAAAGACACCGAAGGACGGCACTTCCCCCCCCCCCTTCAGCTTAGATCCTTAGAGCACATAATCGGACGTAATCCCACAAAATCGAAACAAAATTATAATATTAGATTTTACTTATTTCAGTTTTGTAACTTTATTTAAAATTAATTTAATTAGTAATAGATCAGTCGACGGGGAATCGGGCTGAGGACCAAAGAATAATCTGAAAGAAACGGTGGATGAGCACGTTAATCTGTGGGGCCGTATATCGCTTTGCTGGGTTACTTTTTTGGTGAGAGATACTTAAAACTGGGTTAATACTTAAAATTTAAAGTTATCGTCATTCGAAATTGCTTTGTTTTTCGTTTGGTTGCAGCATGACACATTCTGGTCTTTGTTTTACAAAACAATCAAATTAAATAATTGACAAATTATAATTAATTTAATTAATAATAGCTATTAGGGACGCAACGGATATCGGGCAAACAAACTGCATCCGGCCAATATGGCAGTAGCCGGATATTACAAATATCCGGCAGTACATCCGGGCTGAAATTATATACAGAGAAATAACATTTTTAAACATAATAAATGAATAAATTCTAAAAACTGTAATAATAAAAAATGCGAAGAAACAAAGTTTTGTGAAAATATTTTGTTTTCAATACTTATTAGAATGTATTTCTAGCATTATAGAAAAGGAAAAAAATTAAGTACTATCTTTTTTTAAGATTGGAGTAAATTATTACTGGAAGAAATTATCCATCTTTGTACGAATTCGGTTACCATTTTTTCCACCATAAATTGATCTGCTTATGAGAATAGTGTACTTGTTGTAGTACTGCTGGCTGGTGAGAAAATCTCTCCCCCCCCCCTAATTTTGATAAAAGTATGGAAAATTGTTACATTGATTTTCTAACAGTTGAAAGGAGATGTCTTTCTTTCAAAAACTGATCTTTTAAGATACTTATCTAAATCTGGAGGGAGAACAACCATGACATTGTTATTTGTATGACTTTAATTGCAGTAAAACTGGTACTCAATTCATGGAAACAATACCAAAAGGATTTCTGATTTTTGAATTAAATTATTTGAAACTAATGAGAAAATTTAAAGAAAAAGTAATAGCTCAATAATCGAAGAAAACAAGTAAAAATAAAACAAAGAAGGATAAAATATACTGCTGCCGGATAATCGGATATCCGGTTAAAAGTTTGGCCGGATAGTCGGTACCTGGTATCCGGCCATATTGATATCCGTTGCATCACTAATAGTTATATAAAGAATTAAAGAATTTCTTTATTTTATTATCTTCAAGAGTAAGTACATCGTTATGTAAAAATGAAGAAGAAATTCTTGTAGTGCAAAACAAACAATTATTTACAACAATTATTTTACACTGTGAAAATCTGTTATACTTTAGTATCAACAGAAATATTATAAGAAAGCAATAGTACATAAAGTTTTTTACTCTATTTAGTGGTGTATTTTTATTTAATTTCTTATTTTGTGAGTGTGTGTGTGTGTGCGGGGGGATTGCAGAAGTGCATAAAAGTATGATGATTTTTTAGGAGCATTTGGAATGTAGTCAAATAAAACTCATAAAATGTTTAAAAAGCATTTTAAATTATACACAATACTTTATTTAAAAAATTCAGATGTATTACAGTTAAGCAGAAGTATTTATGAAAAAAAAATAAAAGATTTTTGAAACTTTTTTTTTGAAGGTGGGGAGGGGAAGCTAATTTTAATGGAAACTTTCAAAAGAGATAAATACTAAATATATTAATGTAACTCTGTTCGCGCCCCGTTTGGACGCACGTTCCATTCTCACTTCTATTATTTCATGCCCACCTTTCACTCAAAAGAGTAAATTCCTTCAATATTGTGCGCTTTTTTCTCCGGTGAGCTTCTTTCAGCCACCGGGATAAGTTATTACCTATAGTAGGAAGTCCGAAATCCGGAAGTCTAATAACCGGAATAATTCATAATCTGTGTATTTTTATCTTCCAAAAATGTTATTTAAAAAATGAAAAACTCATAAGGGTTTTTTATTTTGCCCACTTACAAAAAAAAAAAAAAAAGTAAACAACAGAGAAGAAAATAAATGAGTTATACTCGAATCCCGTTTTAACAAAGTCCAAGGGACTAGAGACATCATTTCGCTCTGACAAAATTTCGCTGTTACTGATATTGCATCTCCATACTGTATAATTTGATTGGCGGGTGACCGAAGTCTTCGCAATAGCGAGATTTACGCTGTAACGGACTTAGCTAAAATTGGATTCGACCGTATTTATATTTTGTGTTATACATCTATTTAAAGCTGCTTGAATTGAGTGATCCACATATTTTATCAGGCTTTGCTTGCTCAGATTTTAATATGAATCCAAGAGAGCGGCGCAAATCTAAAACAAATATAGAACTAAGAACAGAATTGCTAGTTCCATGCAAAAAAGATACACGGCCTTACAGATTTAACGCGCATGTTCTCCGTGTATAATATGGTCAGGTCAGATTTTCTTCTCGGGTCCCACCCCTTCGAGGTGGGATTGTTTAATGTCATTATTTATGATACGCATTTTTCGCATAATGCGAAAAGACTTGTCAAAAATGGTAAAATGAAACTAAAGGGTTTTCGCTTTTTTGCGAAAGCTTTCAGAGAAAATTTGCAACTGAAATATGGAAGAGAAACAGGAATAAAAGTAAAAACCTCCTCGTATGGAATGATTATACAGAAGGGTTGTGGGCTTAATCTTTTATTTTCAACATTGAATTCAAATATATAAAATGCACGTCTATGATTTTCAAGACTACGCAAAAAACAATAGAGGAAAGGGATATCAGACACTATATCCCGTCAAGAAAAAATAGAATTACCCTTTTAGCATTTTGCTAAAAGGGTAAGCTAAAAGTTTTTTTCATAAAGAATTTTTGAGCTCAGCTTAAACCCTAGACAATATGAATTATAAAGAATATAAAGACATGCACTTTGTAATTTTTATTTGAAGAAAGTAATGTTTTTGCAACATAGAATTACTTAGTACATACTCACTAAAATATTTATAAATTTTACAACCATTTAAATATTTGATCTTAAGTTGTATGGCTGTATTATAAATGTCTCCGAATTCTGTGGTGGTGATACTCTTAAAAACTGCTCAAGTTAGCAAGTTATATCACAATGAATATATGCATACCACAAAATACAAATAAATAAAATAACAAATAGCATCTGGAATGAAATTGAGAGATAATTTATCTCTTTTTATATATGTATTTATTATAATTCTATTCGCAATGGTTATTTAATCTAGCAGAATGCAGAGAAATTTACTATTGCTTTCTTTTTCCGGAGGAGTGGGGGGGGGGGGGGGAGAAGCTTTGATGATAAAATTATATAAATGAGAAAATATGTACTAAACTTTTCATAGAATTTCGAACACGCGGATTTCGCGCAGAAGCGCAAAGACAATTAAGAAAATGTACGGAAATTTCTGAACACGCGGTACTTGAGTAAAAGCGCAGAAATTAGGAAAATGTGAACAGATTTTCAGGATGTGTGATTTTCAGGAATGGTTTTGCTATTTCTATTTTTACGAATATGTTCATTGGCTTTATTTTACTTTTTCCTTGTACAGTTTGAAATTATTTTAAGTTATTACGTTACAGCTTCTATTACTTACAATTTGCCAATTTAATTATTATTTATTATAAACAATATGCTGAAAGTATTTAGAAGCGAGGCAGAAAAGGAAAATGTACAAAGAGGTATAAAAATGTGCAAGGAGGAAAATGTACAGAAACGCGAGAGGTTTTTTAATAAGTGGGATTCGCGCAAAAATAAGGAAGAAAATGTGCGGAAACGCCCGAGATTTTTGAACACGCGTGATACAAAAATTCTCAGTATGCTATGTAAATGTACACCATAGCGACGGGTAAAGAGGGGGGGGGGGGAGTTGCGATCCACTTGCTCCCATATATAAGAGTCCATACCTCAAATCTAAAAATCATATCTGAAAATTATTTACCGAATCATGTATCATCCAAAATGCTTTTTAAGTGTCTTATTTTTAAAAAATATTTTGAAAAAAAAGTCCCACCCCTTTATTAAAAAATGTGTATATTGTGAAGTATGCCCTTAAAAAAATGCAACATGCTTTTGTAGAGTGACACATTTACACAAGTAATACAAAGCTTGCTTTACGCACTAAAACAACTCACTCAATAAAATAATACAAAATAATTTAACTATTTACACAACTATTAATTCATTAAATATATCTTAATATGCCATTAGAGTTTAATTAATATGTTTTATAAACAAGGACCAATTGTTTATGTTGGAGAGGAGGGGTGGTGGAGGGTCGAGAGAAAGAAAAGGACGAAGAAATTTGAATGAAAATATTTAATAGGTTCTGAGTGCCATCTATCACTTATCAGATAACAGAGTAAAAAGGATATATGGCTCTACATATTTAGCAACTGTATTATCTTCCGCCATAGATCTTTGAATGCCCCACCGTGACACAGCGCTTACACAAGTACATGCCGCGAGCCACAGCGGAAGTATTCAAAGACCGATGTCGGGAAGCAACGATTGACGAAGAGAGGGAATCCCTGGCGTCATGTCTTGACACCGATGAGGTCAAAAAGATGAACTGTTCTTTAAACATTGGTAATCAATGCAACTGGAGCGATTTAATCTTTATTTGTAGAAAGTACGTGTGCATGAAAAAATGAAGAAGTATACATTAGTTTAATCTCATTTTGGCTATAACGCTTGTACAAACCAGATCATGCAGTATTTTTGTGAATATTTCGAAGCATGAAGCGATCCGTAATTTTTATCAAATTATATATTCTAAACAAAAGCTTATATTCTATATTTGTATTCTATCTAATGTTTTTTAAAAGAGTAGCTGAAGTGCCCGTCAACTACAGGCACTTCAAATAGTTATTAATATAAAAGTAAAAATTAACCAAACACTGTGTAAAAGGTTCTTTTTAATTTATATACTTAAAAAAACATTGTACTTTTGATAAATGTAAGCTTAAGATTAGTGTTTATTTATATTTTGAAATCTTTACACAAAATCATTATTGAATCTTTATGTTTCTGAAATATATGAGGTCCCCAGAAAATATTTTGCCTGTATTTTGCAGGGAGACCTAAAATTTTAGGAAACGCGCCACTGGCCATTGGAGTAAAAATAAAGCGAACCTTTAGTTCTTTGCCTACAGAGCGAATTCCAGAAGACCACATGTTTCTTTTCAGTGTGGACAATCAGCTTTTACAAGAGGCTTATCGGCGGCCGACGAACAATCCTTTTGTCAACAACGGGTTTTTCAAGGAAAAGGGGGAGAGGGAGGGGAAGTTCAGTTAGCAAGAAATAAATAGTTTTGTATAGCAGGTTTGATTTTGACAAACGAGTAGACTAGTACATGCCGGTCGAACGCGAAAATCCATCATTAGGCTTTCTCACGGTTTAAAGCTTGATGTGAATGCTAAACACAAAGCAATTTATTAAATGAAAATTTATATACGTTAAAAATGGAATTGTGTATGCGTGAATAAATTTAAATTTAATAAGTCAAAAAATGTGGAGCTTTAAGAATTCAACTTCCCTAATTAATCAAATAAAAGCAAACAGTCAGAAATTTTTGAATTTAGGGAGCATTATTTTCACGAATTTAATCAGCGTGACTAAAATTGAAATCCAACTAGTCTTCGAAAAATCTTATCAAACCAATAAAAGAACTCGGAAATTTTTGAACATCAGAAATGTATTCAGGAAAAGGATTCGGAAATTTTTTAATTTTGGATTTACAACTCATACAGAGGAAAAATAAAAAAACGTGCAACAGAAAAAAAAAACCACGCTAATCGAGACTTTATTTATTTATGGGAAGGGGGGCGGGGGGGGAGTACACATCATCCTTTGAAAAATGTATCAATCTTTATTTAACCTCGCGCTGATAAAGTAATTTTTATTTCTAAATTGTGAGGACAGGATGATTTGATGTATTAAAACACAACCAGGGTTTCAGTGGCGAATCCAAATGGAGAGCTATGGGGCGATTACCATTTCAGCCTTTACCTGAGCACACTTGAATCAAAAACTTTGCTGAATCTTTAGGGAATTAATCCACCATTGAACCTATGTTTACCATGCTCGCTCTCATTTTTTTAAAGGACGGAGCAGAAAGGACTCACTTTTTGTGACCAGTGTTCCTACCTGCACGTGTGTCTTTGATTGCTCAGATAGAGACAACCCTTGCGAGATAAACAGGTTAAACCTGGGTTCAATAGTTAAAAATCTGGAGTGACTCCACTCGACTTTCCGAACACTTACGATTAAGATCATTACCAAGCACTTAAATAAATTTTAATCGATGACTAATTCAAACATATATACCAAATTGAAACTCAATCGAATGCACCGTTTAAACGCTTGCGCACTTTCAAGAATTTCTCCCCATATGCCATTATGCCATAACATAAAAGAAAGTTTTGTCGTAGCCCTGTAGGAGAACTATAAGTCCTATACACACCAAAATCAATACCGGTCTTAGGATGGTGGTTTATAACATGTATACCGAATTTGAGCTCAATCGAATGTATCGTTTAAACGCTAGCGCACTTTCAAGAAATTCCCCCCATAGGCCATAATGTAAAAGAAATCTTTGTCGTAGCCCTGTAGAAAAACTATAAGTCCTATACACACCAAAATCAATACCGGTCTTGCAACGGTGGTTTATAACATGTATACCCAATTTGAGCTCAATCGAATCTACCGTTTAAACGCTAGCGCACTTTCAAGAAATTCCCCCCATAGGCCATAATGTAAAAGAAATCTTTGTCGTAGCCCTGTAGAAAAACTATAAGTCCTATACACACCCAAATCAATACCGGTCTTGCGACGGTGGTTTATGACATATATATCCAATTTGAGCTCAATCGAATGCTCCGTTCAGGAGCTATCGTGTTCACTCACATACACACAACACACACATACACACACACACACATACACACATACATACATACATCTCGTAAAAATAGCATAAATGGATTCAGAAGCCCTCAAAACGTGTAAAAACACCAAAATCTCGAAGTCGAATTTTTTCATGATTACAATACTTTCCTTACATGGTACATGTTCGGAAAGTAAAAAATCTGGAGTGACTCCACTCGACTTTCCGAACACTTACGATTAAGATCATTACCAAGCACTTAAATAAATTTTAATCGATGAATAATTCAAACATATATACCAAATTGAAACTCAATCGAATGCACCGTTTAAACGCTTGCGCACTTTCAAGAATTTCTCCCCATATGCCATTATGCCATAACATAAAAGAAAGTTCTGTCGTAGCCCTTTAGGAGAACTATAAGTCCTATACACACCAAAATCAATACCGGTCTTAGGATGGTGGTTTATAACATGTATACCGAATTTGAGCTCAATCGAATGTATCGTTTAAACGCTAGCGCACTTTCAAGAAATTCCCCCCATAGGCCATAATGTAAAAGAAATCTTTGTCGTAGCCCTGTAGAAAAACTATAAGTCCTATACACACCAAAATCAATACCGGTCTTGCAACGGTGGTTTATAACATGTATACCCAATTTGAGCTCAATCGAATCTACCGTTTAAACGCTAGCGCACTTTCAAGAAATTCCCCCCATAGGCCATAATGTAAAAGAAATCTTTGTCGTAGCCCTGTAGAAAAACTATAAGTCCTATACACACCAAAATCAATACCGGTCTTGCGACGGTGGTTTATGACATATATATCCAATTTGAGCTCAATCGAATGCTCCGTTCAGGAGCTATCGTGTTCACTCACATACACACACACACACACACACACACACACACACACACACACACACACACACACACACATACATACATACATCTCGTAAAAATAGCATAAATGGATTCAGAAGCCCTCAAAACGTGTAAAAACACCAAAATCTCGAAGTCGAATTTTTTCATGATTACAATACTTTCCTTACATGGTACATGTTCGGAAAGTAAAAAGAAAAACGACCGGCCCATTTGTAATAAGATGCTTGTATATATTTATCGCTCCTCCCCTCTTGAAACTTTTCACTGGATTCGACAGGGGGGGGGGGGGGTCCTTCAAATGATTAAAATAGACTTTAAGATGTTGAGTACTTACCGTCAAAACTACTTTGGCTTATATTTGGGGGTGGGAGTGGGGAGGACGAAACAAATCATAACAAAGTTAAAAATACTGAAACAATGATTACAAAAGCCTTTCCAATACAATCTTTCTGGCGCACACAATATGTAACGCAGTGGGGGCGGGGGATATCGGAATATATATTCCCAAATTTTTAAATTACTTAGCATAAGCGTTATATCGTAAAAAATTTCATCTATTGATACACGAATATACTTAATTTCTCCTTGAGACATTTTTTTCTGGCTACGCGCCTGATGCAATGAATAATTAACCTGCATCCTCCCATCGTTGTAAAGAATTCGACAGCAGTGAATCCACTCCCATGCATATCGTTGCTTACCGGCCTAGGTCTTTGATTACTCCTACTATGGCATATGACCACAAGACGTATTCCAGGAAGCAATGATGGTCACAGAAAAGGAATCGCGGCCGCGTCTATGCAAGGATGAAGCTAACAGGTTATAGCAAATAAGACGCTAAATTTTTTGTTTAATTAACTACTGTAGCGCTTAGTCTATGTCAAATATTTGGTTTGCCTCTGCAAACAATATTTTCGACGGAAAGCATTTTGTTAGAAATTTTAGTTATTATACTAACTGCTTTTAACTGAGACACGCATTTTTTGTTCTTGTCAAAAAGGCTTGACTGTAAAGGGGGGGGGGGGTTCTTAAAAATACTAGGCTTACAAACTGTTTTGTTAAGGAACTATACAAGAATATGGTACTGTATCTTGAAAATAATAAAGAAATTGTTAAATTCTTTTCATTATTATAAATTTAATACAGTGTTTACTAGAACGCGACCGAGAAACTCGCATTTTTCTTTTCTTTTCCTCTCATTAAAAAATTATTACTGTGAGAAATTCTCGCCCTTACAAATTGGTTTCATTCTGCACAAAATTATCGCCTCTCGAAAGATTTGGACCCTTAAAAAAAAAAAAAAAAAAAAAAAGGCGCGCATGCTTCCATTTTTCATAAAGTGGCGTAAAATCCTCGCAGTTTGATTTTTATTGCATGTAACTAGGGCTGGCCTGCAGATTTGTAGGCCCAGTTGCATGCTTAAAAATAACTAACATTCATAAATACTCTGATTTTGGGGTGTTTACCGGAGGGCAAGTGAAAGTACCCATTTATAAATACCTTACCCACTGGGTATTTACCCAACAACCCAACTCGCATCTATAGTCAGAAATTCTCACCCATTTTTTTCCCACAATGAAAACCCTGCTATATGTCATTGGCTTTTTTTTTTTTTTTTTTTTTAGAACGTGTACTACACCAATTATATTATATTTATCCACATGCTTATTTTTCGATGGCCGGAAAAAAGCGCACAATATTGAAGGGGTTTATTTTTTTGGATGTGAGTGTGTGTGTGGGGGGGCGCTTGAAATAAAAAATGTAAGGAAGGAGTGGGCATCCGAAGAGCGCCTTTTAGTGAAGTGGAATTTTTTTTAAAGTATTCGATTTTTTTGTATCATTTTTACACTAACAAATGCGTCATACTCTGAATGCCCCCTCGCCCCCCCCCCCAAATAGAAACCCCCCACAATTGACTACTGGGTTGTCAAGGTCACGTTCTGTCAAGAAGCACAAACAAAGAAATAGTCCCGGGAGAAGAGTGTAGACAGTGTGAAGGTGTATACTCTCTTTCTACGTCGCGCGTTGATGAATGATGGATAACACATCCGGTCACTAAAGCTCGGGGGTTAAACGGGGGTTGCGATGGGTGAAGGGGGTTCTTCTGAAATATCCGAATACATCTACAGAATGAATGAAATCATTTTTATCAAAACAAATAGGAAGAAAATCTATGGTAGTGCTGAAATGATTGGCTGGGGGACGTATCTCCCTATGCTCCCCCCAATTTTGTACCAGAATCAGTTAAAACAATAATTTGTTTAAAAATTTAAAACAAACAGATCTCTGTCTAACAGACAACAAACTAATCTGTGTGTGGGGGGGGGGGGGGGGGGGCACGTTCCTCCTCCAAACTCGTTTTAATTTTTTTTTTTAACATTTGTTGTAACGGGTCATTTGAACTGTTTGATTTAAAAATGCGAAAAGGAACTCCAGTCTGTGTCTTGACAAAATATTTTTTTTAAGTTAACTGTCAAGATTGCTTAATTTAGCAGGGTTATTTTTTAGCGCTTGGTTTAAACAATTTTTCTCATTTCCAATCTGCTGTACTGGTTTACAAATTATTTCTAAATATTAGGGTTTCTTTAAATATTTATTTATTTATATTTTATTTTTCAATGGATTACAGATATTTTATGCAAAAAAAAAAAAAAAAAAAAAGTTTTATTTGGTGAACAAAAGTTAATAACATTTTCCCTTTTTCTTAATTGAGTTGTTCTCACAGTTTTACATCAAGTTATAATAACTGTTTTAGTAGATATTTTTTTCTTCTTGCTGTATTTTTTTCATATATGAGTTCAATATTCCATAATTTATCCATTTAATTTTCTATATATCGTCATTCTTGCTTATTTCAGCAAGTTTTTTTATTTATTTTTTTTTTTTTTTAATCTTAAAAGTTTAAGGTTTGTAAAGTAGAGAAAGAGCTTTAGAGATATAATTTAATTTTAAAGCTTAGAAAAAAAGTATTTTGACCTTTTGCATTATAGTAAATTACTAATTTATAATGTCTATGACTGAATTATGTTATAGACATGCTGAATTTGACGTGGGTTCCTGCCTCCTACACGTGCGGCTGTTTTCTCCAGACACGTCAAAACCCCTGAAAAAGTCGTCTGCCCAAGGCATACCCTAATTAAGCAGACATCCTTCGTGTAGATCTGTCTTAACCACAACATAAAAATAACTTCGGAACCATAATAAAAAGGAACAGTTTTGTACTTATAGAAATTTATCTCTAAAAATAATCTGTCAGACGTTTCCGTTCATTTGAAATAGTTAATCCTTAATTTTATTTATTTTCTTAGTTTTAACTTCTTCCACATCTCTGCCTTGAATCTCTCGTACTAAGCTTTTGGAATTCTGCTACGTGAATATGATAATTTAAGCTGGAAGTAAAAATTTTAATACTTTAAATCTTATAAATAAAAATGAAATTCTGTTTGTTTGTTTGTGGATTTGATTCGTCTACAAATCCACAAAATGGACACCTATCGGCCATGAAATTTAGTACAGATATGTAAAATAATATAGAATAACTCATAGTCCACTTTAAAACTTTGAAAGTCCACCCGTTCCCGGAATTTAAGAGATTTTTTATGCTCTTCACGCAAAAATCTTTCCGTAATGGTAACCCCTGTAGTTAAAAAAGTGTGAAATAAGGATCGTGGTTGCCATGTGTGGCGATTTTGCCGAATAAAATGTCGTTCGTATACAAATCCACAAAAATGAACCTATCGGCCTTAAATTTAGCACAGATATGTAAAATAATATAGAATAAATCGTAGTCCACTTTAAAACTTTGAAAGTCCACCCGTTCCCGGAATTTAAGAGATTTTTTATGCTATTCACGCAAAAAGTGTGAAATAAGGATCGTGGTTGCCATGTGTGGCGATTTTGCCGAATAAAATGTTTTAAATTCTCAAAGTAAAAATAAAAGAATAATAATGATTTTTTTTTTTTGTTAGTTTATATTCGTAAGGTTATTTTTTTTAAATTATAATATCGTGTGCATGGGAAATCAGAGCAGGAATGTAATGCTTTACACGCAAAACAATAAGAATTGAAGATTTCCGAGGCTAATAGGTAAATTATTTTAGTTTGGCGAAAAAATAAAATGGCTCAAATGCCGATTTTGTGAAAGTGAGTTCTAGCGGTTTGCACAGATTTCGGCTTGGCGCAATTTATTGAGAGCTTAAGGAAATAGATTTTTGAAAACAAGTGCAAAGGTTTTATTAGAATACAGCGTTCAATTTTAATGATCCGTGAAGAAATAATGCAGTTATTAAGGGATTTCAATTGATCTATCTCCAGAATTCTCGCCAAATGAGTACATTGATTTAAGTTGGGGGAATTCCGCCAAATTTCAGAAAATTGAAATCTTCTCATTTAGTACATCGGAGTAATGATGAATAAAACACGTTATAGTTGATAATTTTAAAAAATTCGGCTGTATTAAGTGATTCAACTTTTCAAATAAAGGCTTGCTTTACTTTTTCGCGGTCGAACCATTTCCCATATATTATTGCTGCTAAGTCAATGCTTCGAATGATTTCCTGAAAAAACGCTTGCAAAATGGCGTATGTTGGCACTTTGGCGAGGCTTAGATTTGAAACTGGATTTTATTTGAGACTGGGATATATAATGACACTGGTTATAGATAAAAATGAATGTTGGTATGAGTGTATGAGGTTGAAAAACTCCAGCACCGTTGAGCACCGTTGCACCATGAAATTTGGTTCACCTAAGTCTTTTATCATGGAGAAGCTTTTTATGCTATCCGTTTTCCTCTAACTTGCCACCAGGTGGCGCAGCAGAACGTCGAATTCTATTCCGTTTAGCCGTTTGCTATGCGAATATCGTCCAACCGATTTCGATGAAATTTGGTACACGCGAATATTAGAACACGGAGAATATTTTTCACTATCCATTTTGCTGTAACTTGCCGCTAAATGGCGCTGAAAAGCATCAACTTCTATACCGTTCGACCGATCGGCAAAAATTTTTTATACTTACACATTTGAGCACGAAGAATATATTCTAACTGCGTTCCTTTTGATGTTACTCACCACTAGATGACACTGCAATGCATTATTATTTTAAGTCGCCACTAGATGACGCTGCAGCAGGCCAAATTCTTGACCATTCAAACGGTCGCTATGAAAATCAGTATACATAGCTATTAGAACAATGAGAATATTTTGGCGTTATCCATTTTGCTATAACTCGCCATTTGACGGCGCTGTAGCAAATCATTACTTTAATTAACTACTAGATGGCCCTGCAGTGTATCACTTCTTGACTGTGCAAATGATCGTTATGAAAATTGGTATACATAGATAGTTGAACACGGTCGCTATGAAAATCAGTATACATAGCTATTTGAACAATGAGAATATTTTGGCGTTATCCATTTTGCTATAACTCGCCACTTGACGGCGCTGTAGCAAATCATTACTTTATTGAACCACTGGATGGCCCTGCAGTGTATCACTTCTTGACTGTGCAAATGATCGCTATGAAAATAGGTATACATAGATATTTGAACACGGGGAAGAGTTTGGCGCTATCCATTTTCCTATAACTTGCCACTAGATGTCGCGTCAACACATGAACTTCAGGACTGTCCAGCCGATAGTCATGAAAATTCGTATACATCGATATCTGAATGCGAAAAATATTTTCGCCGTATCCGTTTTGCTAAAACTCGCCACTAGATTGCGCTACGCCGCATGGCCTTCTGCACCGTACAAACGATTGCCTTGCAATTCGGTATGCATGATTATTGGACACAATATAACGCGATATCCACTTTGCTATATCTGTTTATTACAATGAATAGTAATCACCACAAATCGTAATATCAAAAAGTCCATTCATTCCCGTGCGAAGAACGGGTACTTCAGCTAGTATTAAATAAAAATCATAAAAACTTTCAATCCCTATTATAGAGGGTCCATAAAAAACACTGACCTAGGATTTTCTTCTTTAGATATTGACCTTATACATATAGAATTAATTATAAAGTTATTTTATTGCGGCGAATTAAAATTTTCAGGAGATTAAATGTAAATAAATACAAACTTTTAATTTTTATAAAGCCCTCTTACAAAAATTCCCAATAACTAAAATATGCCTGCATTCATTAATGAGGTGATGTAGAAAGCTTCAGTTTTACTCATAAAAAGGCTTGCATATATATTTAATCAAAGTTGGTGAGGGGGAATAAGCTTTGCAACACTAATAATGGTAAATATATAATTATTAAAACTATTCCAACAAAACTAATTAAAAATTAATTTTAATTACAGTTATATATAGCCGATATTTTACACTTTAAGAAATGAGTTTTAAACAATTTTTAGCCAGTTTCCTTTAAGAAGGGTTTTTTTTTTTTTTTTTTTTTTTTTTTAGAATTTAGAAATGAAAATTCGTTTAAAAACATTACACTTATACTAACATTTGATTTTAAAAGTTTTTTTTTTAAGGAAGTTTTTTAAATTGACTTATTATTATCATAATTTAATTCTGAAAAAAAAAGGTATGTCTAAAATAAAAGTAGCAATATTTAAATTAAATACTTTATAAAATAAAAATATTTATATGTAAATATACTATATACTTATAAATCATTCATTCTAAGAATTATTATTTAAAACCAAAGAGTTAACAAGATAGATTACCATGAATCTGAATAAACTCTTGCTCTTATAAAAAGAAAACCAGTAATAATAATAAGCCATAGCTGATTACAAATCAGACTGAATGTGATAACATATTACAGAGAACGTGCATGCTAAATCTGTGGAGTCTTAGATTCTTAGGGTTGCCTGTTAGGTGAGAGATGGTACTTAAATTTTTCGAAACTGCTGTAATTTGTCACTGAATCACTAGTTCTGGACTTTGTCTTAAGAATACAAACAAATTGAACAATCAGTTTATCAAAAAAAAAAACGCTGAAATTAGTATTATTGTTATTATTACTCCGTTTTTTATTTTCTATTTATTTTTTAATCTGGAGAAGGAGTTTCTTAGAGTCTGTAGGGTCTTCTGTAGAGTGTAGGAGAGTGATACTGTATACTTACAAATCAGGGCAAATACACTAATGTACCCCTGTTTACGCCCTTTGGACACCCACTTGTTTCTCACATATTTTTAAATTCAGCCCCCCCCCCCTCTTCTCTTCACGAAATACAAACCCATTCAATTCCGGGTGCGCTTTTTTTCATGATTATTTTTCAGTTTGAATGGTTATTTATATTTAAGCACGCCATGTACTCGTTTATGATGCAAATGTATTTAAAAAAATATGAGTACATTAAAGTACTCATTTTTAAGTAAATCATTTTTAACAGTGCAGACAACAGAGAAGAAGAACATAAAGCCTCACAGATTTAACGAGTACGTTCACCGTGATAAGTTTCATCGTAAGTCCGATACCTTAGTAACTATCTGTTACTACACCAATGAAAGGACTTCCAAATAATACAAAAAACTATGCAAGTTCAAGAGCATAATATATAACAGATTTTGACTCAAAAGAAAAAAAAATATATTGAAGAATTTTTCTTCTCAAGTTTATAAATTATCATCGTTAGCCCTCTGAACCTTAGAAGGTAACAGAATAAACTCATAAAGAAAAGAGAGGAGTAAACTTATTATTTTAATATCTAGAATTTTTTTTCTTAAGCATTCTTGAAAGACTCCAAGGAAAATATATTTATAGAAAAGGAATGTTTTTTTCCTTAGACTTGGATTAATGAATTCAGTTATTTCTCATCACCTAAATTCAGTTTAACAAACACATACCAGGGGTCGATTCAGAATTTTTTTCCTGAGTTCCCATTTTTGTGAAAAACTGCTTTTTTTGTGAATTTCAATACTTAATTTTGTGAAATTTCATACCAATTTTTAATAAAAGTCGCGTTTAAAAAAATAATAATTGATAAATCAGATTAAAATGTAGGGTGAAATGCCAATGAAGGGCCGCTTTAATCGATTGCATTTCTGTGAAGGGGCCACAAAATAGACCCAGTTTTCTTCTGCACAGATCCTTGGGTACATAAATCTGCCCCCCCCCCCCAATCTTTATCAAAATCAGCAAAAATGTGTTTTAGAAGTAGAATCTCTTTTCAAAATAATGTGCTAGAGATTGTCCAGAATATGTAAAGCCCAGAATGTTAATGTCCAAAATAATGTAAAGATTTTATTAATGATCAACTGTATTAGTGACTTTACCCATTCAATGAATATCTTACATTTGTTTACTAGTTGTTAAAATTGAAATCATCAGCTTTCTAATAATGTTATTATTAAACGAATAGTATCCCGCAGTGCCCTAGTCGCTAAGCTCCGTTCCCATAAAAACATGGAAAATGGCACCATCACATGTACAGGTTTACAGGTGTAAGTTTGTATTGTAATAGGTGAATTTTTGGAAGAAAATATTATAAAGCAACGAAAGAAATATATTTTTTAAAAGATTTTATTTGTTATTTGATTATTATTTTTGAAAGAAAACTTAAATCAGTTTTATATATAAATAAAAAGTATGTAATAGAAACCTAAAAAAATTTCCGCATACCCATCTTTGTATAAAAACTAACTGTACAGCTAATTTACTACACAAAAACGGACCATTCGGATATGCCAAGAAAGTAAAAATTTGTGTCGGTCTACAACATGTAATCCCAAATTGCGTAATCCATTCAAATTTTGAATAATATTGAATTCACGCACCTCAAAATTCTTGTTATATCTTTGCAATGTAAGAGAGTGAACATGTTAAACCTGGTATTAAGAAGGAGTTTCATCGTGTAGTCGCAACTTGCGTAATCGATTCAAATTTATAATACAGTAAAACCTCGCTATAACGATATTGGATAAATTTTATTTGGTCTTGGTCCCTTAAGTATTGCTGTTGTCAGGTTTTACTGTAATTAATATAGTCGCCCCTATAGCTATTTGTATACTGAACACTATCTCTTTTCATTTACAATAAATAAGGATTTTAGATACAGAAACAGTTCCTCTCTCTTTTTTTTTTTAATAATCAAAAACCTAACAAAACGTGAATTTTTGCCGTACTCTTAATTATGAAAGTTTTTTATTCAACGGATATGTTTGTATAAAAACCAACTATAGAGTTGCTCTGCCGGAGAGAAAAGACTAGCAAACGAAACCACTTTCAAATAAACTGATGCAGTTCTTTTAAAACAGCCACTGCATCCTATCCACGACCGAATCATTTTAAAATGAGCTGCATCAGTGTCCGATTCGTTTTAAGCAGACAGCTCTCGTTACGATCAGTCCCAGATCACAATCGCAGACCGGTTTTCCATTCCTACTGAACGGACAGGCTTGCCAAGTAATGGGAGAAATCACTCCTGCCACGGCGCCAGTAGTAGGAAGTAGAGATGAGTTCGGGCTCATTTTTTGAAGCCCGAGCCCGAGCCCGAGATTTCAGTTAAGGAAAAAAAAAAAAATTCAATTACTTCATTGCTGGAATACAATAAATTTTGCCGTTTATGCAAATTAAAGACAAATATAGTTGCAAACTCTCAATGCACTTTCTAATTCTCTATATCCATGTTCATCAAATAATGTCGGATCTCATGACTAACTAAGTAATATAAGCCGCCGTTCTGAAATACCCAAAGAGCTTCACGCAACTTCCAGGTGCCCGTGCCCAGTGGCGGATCCAGAAATTCTCTATCGGGAGGGGCTAAAGTTTGAAAAAAGCTTATTTCACCCAAACAAAATATGCAATAAAGCAAAATTTTAGTCTTAATCAATGTAAAAACTTTTGGGAGGGGCTAAGTGATTAAATAAGATAACTTAACATATTCAAAGTGCATAATGAAGCAGAATGCTACGCTTTAGCAATCTCTTTTGAGGGGGGGGGGGGAGCTGAAGCCCTGTAGCCCCTACCCTGAATCCGCTCGTGCGTCGTGGTGCCCCATTTTTTTAAACTCTTATTTTCCTTATGAATCTCATTTTAAAATCTGTTTCAAGGAGTATGTTCAATAAAGAAGAAATTTTTCACGAGCCCGAGCCCGAACGCAGTTGTGAATTACAGAGCCCGAGCCCGTCTCATCTCTAGTAGGAAGTCGCCAAGTGATAGCTCAACATAACCTCAAGGACATAAAAAAATAAAAATAAGAATGAATGTGTTATGTAATTATGAATGTGTGATGATTTTTGTAAAAATTCGGGGGATTCACAAATGTTTTCAACATATATGGGAAAAATAAAAATGTAGCAGTTTTGTAGAATTTGGAGCAAAAATGTCCCAAAGCAATCTTTTTGTAGCATCCTTGTGTACATTAGGATTGATTTGGCACATCCCTGTCCATACTGTTAGATCGACAGCCGCGCGATGGGACTCGAAACCAGGACCTTGCCACTTCAACCGTCTACCATTTACATTGCCATGCCCCTCATTGAAAAGGAGCTCAACCAACACGTTGTAGTTCCCTTTTTCCGGTTTTCTATTCAGGAAGGGCTCCTCCTTCAGCTGGGGCACCATGGTTTTCTTACATCACTGACTGTCATTATCATCGAAGTTCCTCATGACATATGGTCATATAGGGGACTTGGTAGAGGATCGGCCTCCTCCCTCTAGTCGTTGGTATAGTGAACATTTTTATAGCACACTGAATTTTCTTTCATTATTTCTGTACTAAAATGTTTGAAAGCACGATACGAGACCACTCCCTTACAAATGAAAGAACCCCTTCCCTGCCTTAAAGTACTCGTATGTGCATCCATGCCAAAGCACCCACATAGATTTGGTGTTGATAAAGATTTCTTTTAAACTTTTAAAATATCACACAACTATTAAACAAATCAAACATTTTAGTACTAAAATAATGCAAAAAAGTTCAGTATGCTATAAAAATGTTCATATCACTTACTGACATAATTATATAGGTGGAGGGGGCAAGTTTAACCTCTCCTTGTGTACATCACTGTGTTGGGGCTATCGTTAAGCCATTGCTGGTGCTCAGCACCGAAAGTAATATTTTGAAATGTCTTGAGTTTCAAAGCACACACATAATCTTTTTTTTTAAGCCCTACCTTTTAACTTCAAAGTATGACTTGTCCCTGAAATTTCTGTGGGTGCTCCAGTGCTTGAGCCCCGGAACACCAACGTAGTTGGCACCACTGGATCCTTCCATTCATCTGATTGATGCATATTTATATTTTCCATCGAAATGTGACTGAAATAGCCTCATATTGATGTCGACCATTATTTCCAGGTTAGGCATATTTTTTTGCTTTGGATAGTCTTATTCTGAGAGTTTCAAACTCGTTACATCAAAATGATGTAGATTTTAATCTCACTTATGAAAACACAGGAGTTTTGTTTAAATTTAGTTTTATTTATCTTTTTCACTGGGCAATTCTATTCATTGTTACTGTGGTCCAAGACTTCCAAACTGCAAGATATGACAGCGATTTTTTTAAGCAGATGCTATTATATTCAAATCATGTACTTAAAAATTTGTAAAAAATCTTCCTAATTTATATTTTCCTCCAGTTTTTAATTTAAAAGAGGGAGAAATGCATGCTCTGTCACTTGACAAAGCATCAAAATTAAAAAAAAAAAAAAAAATCCCCAAAGTCTGCAAATTATGTTACACAGTCAGAACAAACTGTTTTTACAAGAAAATTCTCTATCCCCTGATGCAAACATTGTTTTATCGAGAGTGTAATTAACAGTGTTATTACGCGAGAGAAAATTGTCAAAAATCACATAAAACATTTTGATTCGAATTTCGAAAAGAAAAAAAAACAACGCTCAGAGGTGTGTCAGGACATGTCCTAAGGTCGATGTATACAAAATTTGGTAGGTCTGCAGCCACCCGCCTAGGTGGCCACCTCATTGTTTAGTGGAACAAGCCTGAAATTATTACTGCAGCATTTTACACACGTTTGGTTTCTACGGAAATTATTATTCTGATGCCAAGATTAAAAAGTTTAGCATAAAAAAAAGGAGTTTTGCGTAAAATCAGTGAAAAAGTGCAACCTTCAAACTGAAAGCATGCAAATTGGCAGGTATGAATATGTATATCTATCATATTTGACATTGTTGCACAGTTTGTAATTACATAACCATAACTCAAGACACTTCAGGGATCGTAAAGAATTTCCCTTCCAATTGATTAATTCAAAATAATCTCAATGGCATCGCACCTGGGCATTTTCACACAGTCAATTGGGCTTTCAGACTTGCCAACCTGAGAAAATCAAAATGTGTAAAACAGCACGCGAACGGAAATTTCGCCACTTTTTACTATACAACGCGTGACCGTTATTTTTTACCTTTCACTATAGAATGCACGAGTATTATTTTTAATGCATTTTATATCACAATTATTTGTTTTAAGTTCAAGTATTAAATAAAGCTAAGAACAATAAAAGAAAATGAAGTTGTCGAATAAAAGGTAAATCAATTAATACACCACCTTCTGGTAACAATTTATTAATTATAATCACTTAACTGACTTGAAAAAACTCATTTTGACTGTGCTGACTTCAAAGAAGCAGCAGTAGCTTTTTTGCCTTTATTCAGAAAATCAGAAGTAAAAGTTTTCTGGAAGCAAGATTTTTCACTGTTGGCTTTTCAAAATCTTATTAAACAAGTTGCACCTGAATTCAATTCTGTTTTTCCGAATAATACTGAAAACCCTCTCACATTCAGTATGGTCAGCTGCTGAAATAGGAACTTTGTGTTCGAAGAAAGATGTAAATAACAGTTCTGAATAACGTCCGACTGTCCCAAGGGCGGATTAAAGGGGGGAGGGGGCGACTGCCCCCCCGAGAAAAAGAAATTAATGTAAAAGATCCTAAACTGCTTCCATAAAATGGATGTATATGTCAATCTTCTAACCGCTCCCCCACACCCCCGAGAAACTTGCATTCCGCAAAGCGAGCACGCGCTGATAACGAAGAACGAACACCACATGAGACGCACGAAATACATACTCCCTACTAAGCGATTCTCCCATTCGCTCTACTCTATGACGTCATGACTGGGTAAACCAATTAAGATTATTAACCCCTCGGTGTCACATCTGGAAAAAGACTTTTTTCTTTGCCTCAGTGGCAACTAAGAAAAATATTTTGATGTGCACTGTATCAAAATGGATGTGCGATGTCGATCATGGTGCCGATGATGTGCACTTACATCCATATTGAAAAGGCAAAAAGGCCCAAACATAGAACATCATTTCAATTGAAAACCTAATACATTTCTTTTTAATATCAATTTCTGTTTTAAAGAAATAAACACAAGTTAGGAAGAAAACATCCGGAAATGCGTAAAAAAAAGTGCTGTATGCGTAAAAGCATAAACAGCAGTCGAAATGTGTAAATTTTATGCGTAAAGCGTAAAAGTTGGCAAGTCTGGGCTTTTGTTGAGCGTGTAGTACTGTGAAAATGAGCATCTGAAAGGCACATTAAGGATGAGACATTTTTCGCAATTGCTGATTTCATTTTTGTGGAACGGCCACAAAGCAGACAAATTTGGTTTGTATCGATTTTTTTCAGCTCTTTCTCCACCTAAAATTGTTCTATAGTAGAGCTGTTGCAACTTCATACCTGCCAACCTGGGAAAATTAACATCAGTAAAATCTTGTGCTCATTTCAGTAAATTCCCATCTCACATCAGTAAAACTAAGTTCATTTTTTGTTAATAACTAGTGCTCTTGTTACCACTTGTTAAACTAAGTTTATTTATTGTCAAAATGCTCTTTAATTTAATTTTTAATATCATTTTCATTTACAACTGAACCTGCTCTACTTAATGAAGTTTTTTTTTTTTCCTTCCTGACTGATTTCCGGTGGGGGGGGGGGGGGGGGGGGGACTTTTTATTCTTACGGAATTGGAGCTTTAAATGAAAGAGTACTAAAGGAAAAATATTTACTCTCAAGAGGGATGGAAAAAGATCCTGCCCTATTCAATGCTGCTTTTTTTTTTTTTCCTTTATTGGTTTCTTCGAGAGATGAGGGGGACGGGAGCTAAAAAATTACATTTAAAATCAAAATAGGAATCAATTTTTATTCTTACGGTATTGGACATTTAAATAAACGAGTGTTGAAGGGAAAGTATATATTCTCTGGACAGATTGAAAAAGATTGCACTGAAAAAAATTGTGAACTTCGAAAATCACCAAACAATCCGTAAAATGACTCGTCATATCCCTACATCAGTAAATTAACACTAAAATCCGTATATTTTACGGATAATCCGTAAAAGTTGGCAGGTATGCAATTTGGTCATGTTCTTTGGTGGAAGTGATTTCCCAATGCTGATCAGAAATTCTACATTTTCAAGCATAATTCCTGACTTTTTCAAAGTGAATAAATTCAAGTACATTTCTCGACTGCTGATAACCTGCAGCTAGAACGTACGTGATAGGTGGGACCAAGCAATGATCACATAAGTCGGGTACAATTTCATATAAACATATACAAATTTTTAATTGGGGCCAGAGACTAAAGAAAACAATTTAGGAAAAAATGTTGAATAAAATTATGGATAATACATATGTATGACAAGTTATACTATTAAAATATTTAATGGAAGTTATTTTGAATGTAAAGAAAAGTCCAACCGGTCGCACAAGTCGAGTTATTACAGTATAAAGGAAGAAGACATCACTACAAAATAAAGAAAACGTCAGATTTTTTGCAAATCTGCAATTGTTATAAAATGATGCAAATCAGGCTTTAAAACATGTAAATTATGCAAAAATAAGGATGGTAGCTGCTCCACTCTTTGATCTAGATAAAGTTTGGAAATAGTCGCCTAAACCTTGAAAAAAAAAAGGAAGAAAAAGTTAAATAGGAGGAAAAATTGAAATACAATGAAAAAATAAGAAAACAGGAGTCAATCCAAAATAATAAGAAAAAAAAAATGTGTTCTGGTCCCTGAATATAAGATGTCAATACTGTCAAAAGGTGAGATTTATAAATTTTGAAAAGATATCAGCAGAACACAATCAGATCAGTTCATAGCATGAAGTTGTACAGGCCACAAATCTTCAAAATAAATATTTATAATTGCTGTGTTAACCAAAAAAAAAAAAAAAAAAAAAAAACCCACAAAATCAGTTTATAGTTTTTTAATATCAACATTACATCAGCGGTTGGCACTAAGCCCAACAGCCCAAACTCTTATTGTATTGTCCGTAAATCCAGCAAACAATGTCTGGCCATCAGCAGACCATGCCATTGATATACACTGAGGTGGTTCAGCTTTTGTGCTATTTGTAATGACTTCAAGCCTCAACTCATCAACCATATTCTTTCCTTCCAAATCCTGAAAAATGAAAATTAGAAATCAACATAAATTATGAAACTAATCGCATCATATCACAAAAATCAATAGAATTTGTATGCTGTGAACGGTTGTGTGTGATTATGGCAACGCTAGACTAGGGAGATCTGCCAAGGGGGGAGCCTTGGTAGGCGGATTTTCTAAGGGGCTCTAGTGCATATTCATGTTACATCTAGAGAAAACCTACCAAAACTCCAGACCGTTAGATCAACAGCCGCACGATGAGACCCAAACCTTCCCATTTCGGCCATCCACCATTTTCAGTGGCATAACCATTGTGCCATGGTAAGGCGTGAACATATCGGATGATGAAATATCAACTAATGGATAATAGGGTGATGAGCACAATAGCCTGTGAGTATAATGCAAAAATAATAAAATGGGTAAAAAGTATTTCAATAATTAGAGAAAATATAAATAAAATTATCCTTGCATGCAATTTTTTGAAATAAAGCAGGAGAACTGCTTTTTAAAGTGAAGAAGTCTAATTATGCAAATATTTTCAGCATAAAATGTATGCATAATCAATAAAGAAAATGATAATTAACTGCTTTTTCCTTAATTCAAACATGTCCTTATAAATTTCAGATTATTAAAAAATGAAATGCCCTCATGTTTTTGGGTGTGATCAACATGGAAAGAACAAGAACTTATCTTGCAAAACTGATCAGAAAACGAAAAGGTGTCAATTTTTGAATAAACAAAAAAATCACAAGACCAAATAGAATAAAAAGACTCAAGCTTGGCACATCTGAATACGTGTTTACAGCTTCTTTTATTGGTATTCTGCGATACATATTGACCAACAGCAAAAGAGGATAGCTGGTTATATTTTTGAGCTATAATAGACTTTTAGTAGACTGGCAGCCTTGTGATTAAACTTTATTTTGTAGCAATCATGCTTGTATTACTGTACATGTGAAATCACCCTCACAGTCAGGATGCCAATGATTTAAATCAATTTTTCAAATCAGTGATTTTAACCAATTGATTAAAAAAATCATTTAATTCAGGGATGTACAACTTCTGGCCCTTGAGACATCCTTTTCTCATGACACTTATCCCATTCAGCTGGCAACTAAGTTGCTAACTGAAAAACATTAATTAGAATCCATCAATTCACAACGGGCTTCACTACAAGTCAAAGCCCGTTGTGAAGGTAATTACAGCAGATGCCAGAAAAAAAAAATTGTTTGATGAAAGTACGTCTACACTCAATATATTTAATCTTCGTTATTTAAAATAAATATCTTCATACTTCATATTCAATTTTTATTATCTACTAGCTGCGTACCCGTTCTCCGCACGGTAGGGAACAAAACTTTTTCTTACATGTATAATTCGAATTGATTCCAGTAATGTGGGGTCTAAAAATAAACAAAATGACTTGACGCTTGGCGTAAAGTTACTCATTAGGTATTCGTAAAGTTAGTATAAATACTGATCTGAGAACATTGTTAATATTATGAAACAAAAAACTATGTCGGTGTCATTGGCGATAAGAAAAAGAAAAGCGTGACGGTTCCTAAAAATTTCTAACTTTCAAAATGTCTCATTTCTACATCATACTGTTTTTTAGATTTAAGTTATACCATTAATAACTTAGATACTACATGATTTGAAGTACTTGTGACAAAACAGAATCTCTAAGAAAAAAAAAGTTAAGGTACAGAATTTTCTGTTGAAATTACCGAGGGATATATTAACACGACGTAGAATTATTTAATGTTTAGTTAGCTGTGATGTAAAATGGCTGTTGAAAAACGAATAGTTTCAAGAAATATTTATGAACGCGGTATATTGTGCTTTGATCAATATTGCCCTAGCATATCTAATAACTATTACTTATAGTATTCTTTACTGATACCAATATATTTTCGTTTTTCCATCTTTAATGTTTAATTTAAAGAAATGGTTTAGATATTTGCCACTAATGTAGTTTATTATTATTTGGTGATTCTTCGCAATTTACGCATTAGTATAAACGATAATCATTTCACTTTCTGGCTGCCATTAAAACAGCTCTCCATACATTTTTATGCATAATTCTTGTCAGATTCGCATATTTATCACGTAAAATATTTCCTGTGATTCGAAAACGTGTCCTGTTTAAAAATTATATCTAAAATAATGCTGGATAATTCACCGTTGAAAAAACAGCATTCAATTCTTTTTCTGGCAACGTAATATAAAATAGGGATTAATTTCGTGTGTGGCGTATGTTTTGTTTGTGAGCCAGAAATTATTTTGATTGAGATTCGAAAGGGGTTTTAATCTCGTTAGATCAAAATGAGGTAGATTTCACATGTGGAAACTCAGTTATTTTAAAGTAATTTTATTTATGCTTTTCAAATGGGAATTTTATTCATTGTTACTGTTTCCCAGACAACCATAGCGGAAGATATCATACCGAAATCTTGAAACAGCTTTTATTGAATTCAAAATCCTCCTTTACATAAAAATTCTTAAAAAATCTCCTAATTTATATTTTCCCTCCGTTCTTCTTTTAAAAGTGGGCGAAATATATGCTCCGTCTTTTGTCGAAATATAAAAAAGTTATGACAGATAGAATGAAAGATGCAACAGTTTTAAAATTATTTTTATGCAAACATCGTCAAAAGAGAAAGTCTTTAAAAATTCCTAAAAATCGGCAAAATGTTACATAGTCAAAACAAACCGTTTTCGAAAGAAAATTTTCTCCTCTATCCGATGATGCAAATATCATTTTATTGCGAGTGCAACAACCGGCATTATTACGTATTATGGAAGAAAAATCGCTAAAAATCTGACAAAACATAAAATAAAACATTTTCTATTCGAATTTCGGAAAAATCACTCCGAGGTGTCTTAGGATCTGTCCCAGTGAAGCCGTATGCAAAATGCGGTAGGTCTGCAACCAACCGTCTCGGCACAATGCGATCGAGAGACACGCGCAAGAACATCGGTGGTCACAAACCTACCTACATAGCTACATACAATGTTTACTCTCGGATTTTATTATATATAAGATACTCAAATTGAATTTCATGATTTACTGGGAATGTGCAGAAATTTTCGCACTTCAACAATTGTGTTTCACTGCAGACATCTTAAATCATTTATTAGAAAAAATAAATAATAAACCTGGAAAAAGCCTGTTAAGTGTGACGTCAATAATTTGAAGCCTTTCTCACTTGCAAAAGTTAATTTTGTCACACAAATGATTAACCCCTTTTCTTACTCTCTGAAATAAAATGGAGCTGAAAATAACGAAAAATCTCTTAAAAATGAGAAAACTGGTGGATTTTCAGATTTTCTATATTTTTATGTATAATTATGAAAATTTGTAACCGGATAAGGATTTTTGAGTTTAACTTTGTAATCTTTTTGCAGTAATGGCAAAAAATGTTATCTTTGAGCTTTGTTAGAGAGTCAGGGATCAGCATAAACTATACTGTAGGATAAGAAAAACCATTCACATAACTCAATTTTGTGTTGCTGAATGAGGTTGTGCACTCAGGGTGTCTAATAAATTTCTGAAAGTCAATTTCCAGGCTTTTGGGAGCTTCCAGAATTATAGATTTCTTGATTATAGATGCAGTTTATTTTGGGAAATTCCACAACACTCAACCTTTTTTTAATATTTAAATATTTTGCTGCAACTACTTGAAATAAATTTTCAACTGTAATATTATCGATGTATTTAAGGCGGATGAAAAAAAAAAAAAAAAGGCCCATACAAAATATGAAGAAACACCTCATGGCAGAACGTGAAACAGGTGTGAGCATCACATACCTTACAAACATTTTGAATAGTTCATTCTATTTAAATATAAGCCTTTATCAGCATTTTTCACTTTCTGGACTCCCAGGTGGTGTAAAAAAAAATGAACAAAGGAAAATTTCACAGAATTTTCCTGACCCAGTTTGCATTTCCGAAACTTCCGTGACCAGTAAACGTACTGGCACCATATTATTGTACAGGATTAAAATTTTTGCAATGTCTTATTTCTGAAATCTTCGATTTTAATTTTGATATGCTTCCAAAATCATCTACTTTCGACAAAATTTTATTTACAGATTTATACTACAAACAAAAAAAAAAAAAAAAAAAAAAAAAAAAAAAAACCAGTGGCATATAACAATACACTCACCCAAATTTTGATGCTTGGTCCAGTAGCAACACACAGCCAGTATCGATTTGGACTGAAGCAAAGAGCGTTTATGATATCAGTATGGTCTAATGTGTACAAATGCTTTCCTTCATTTAAATCCCACAACATTGCCTTACAATCCTAAAATAAAAGTAAGAGAATCACATTGTGAATAATTACATTAAAAATGCTCTGATAGCATATTATATAATATGCTCAAGACCTGAAATTTCAGCTTTAAATGCATTGGGGAGGCAACATAAAGCAGGGTTCACATGTTCTTTCTACATATCACAACTTACAGTGTTAGACATTTCATAAAACAATATAAAAAGAAAATTGTAACCATAAAGAAGTAAATTTCTGTTTTTTTTTTTTTTTTTTTTTTTGGGGGGGGGGGGGGGGGGGACGACTGTTTACAGCAGAAATGTTATGTATTAAATTACATGAAATACGGATGTGCATAACTTCTTTGTCATTTGAAACGAGTATTTCTGAATTACTGTCTAAGAAAATCCTTATTTATTAAATTATTCAAAACACAGATCTTCAGCAGTTTCATAAAATACTAAGAAGGTTCAATGTTTTGGTCATTATTCTATAATAAACTTACTGTAAGAGTATATTACACTCCTATAGTAAGTGGCAGTATCTAGAACGAGAATGATCTGCTATTTTCTCTGTATATGTGCATAATATCTACATATATAATACGCTAACTTATGCGGTACCAAAATTGAGGATATTTCAAGCTGTGAATGGCAACAGCTAAATGTAAACATTAGTGCAATAACATTAATGCATGTGCAAAAATCCAAACGAACAGTTCAATGACATCCAATGAAGCAAGCCTATGCATACTGCCAACCTTAGAGAATGAAAATTAGGGAGATTTTTAAAAAATTAGGGAGACTTTAAAAAACCCTTGTTATCGATGAAAAAACTCCATGTACACATGCGTAATATATCAGTAACCAAGAAAATTACATATACAAGAAAAATGTATAGCTTAAAACATTTATTAAAACAGCCAATTTTAAAATGAGATACTTTTTTAAAGAAATAAACAATTTTTTAAACAGTAAATACTTTTGTGCCCCTCCCCCTGGATTTTTGCAGGCATGAAAACAGCTGAAGAGAAAAAAAGAGGAAATACACGTGGACATATTTTCCAGCAAAAAATTTAAAAATTTACCTGCACGTATTTTCAGGCATATATAACAAGGTTGATAATGCAAAATCATGGAACTGGGGAATAATGTGTGAGCTTAAATTCAACCACTGTTAAACTAAATGGTGTACTAAACAATTTCTACCATTTAAATTTCAATCATAAACAAATTGACTGTGATCTTGAAGAAAATAACTATGCACTGTAAATGTTTAATAATCAGTTTTAGATATACAATATTTATTAAAAGAAAACAGGCTATAATTATTTAAAATAATTATCTTAAGTAAAATCCTAGATCAAAACAAATCATAAGTCTCACATCCAAATTTCAGACTATTCTTTTGATATGAAAATAAAATAAAAAATTGAATCTCAAATATATATATATATATTTGAAGACCTATCTCTTTTTTTTTTGGATCAGAAATGGAATGAAAAATTATATATATGGCATTGGCATTTTCTAAAATAAGCATTCAAATGATAGAATAAAAGTGAAGTTTTCTTGTTTTATTGGAAAAAGAATAATTCTTAAATTTCTAAATATTTTCTCCGGTAAAATTTTAGAATCTTAGCAGTCTTGCAGCACACAGAAGTGCAACTTACGACAGGGACATGTGTTCTGCTCCTTCCTATATTAGCTGCAAAATACCAACTCACAAGATTATGCTTTTTAAAATTAACTGTAAAAATAATTACTAAAGAAAAACCTGCACATGAGAATAAAACGAAATAGCGATTTTCCTGATTTTAAAATTGAAGGGAAAATGATTCAGAAATCAATAAACACATTATGGGGAAAATAATACTTTTCTGTTGAGTTGAGTTACTAAAATGTCTTAAATTTTAATTTAACAATAGAGTATTAAAAACTTTGTTTTACATCTTGTTTTTAAAATTATTCATTTACCAAAAGGCTGCAAAAAGACTGAAGTTCAGTTGGCAAATATGGAACCCGGAGATCAGGGATAGTTAGTTACCATAATTTAGCTAGTATAGTCCGAGGACTATGCATGTCAATAAGGGACTTTTTTCCAGGACGCGGACTATCTGGCTGAAATAAATTTCTTATACAAAAAAATTTAGTATATTGATCTTGCTTTTTGATCTGTAGTTAGCGCGCAACCTCCGGTGAATCTGATGCTAACAAATTTATTTCTGTAGAAAATAAAGCACATACATGCACTTCAAGTGATGGCACGTCGGCATGCAGAGAGCATTTGAATTTTTATTTTTTTCCCCCATTATGTCATTTAAAGCATTGACGTAGTTACAGGTGCGGGCAAGCTTCGTGAAACCATTTTAGAAATATTTCAGTCCGATAGTGCTTTTTTTTTTTTTTTAATTAAATAATTTATGTAATACGGGGGAAAACGGGCCTTCACAAACCGAGATACCGACGCCGCATCGTCATTGCGAAGGTTGTTATTGTTTTGTCTTCACTCGGCGAGCTGGCTAATAAAGCAAGAGAGCGAATTCTGCCGAGACATTAAAACATGACTTGTGTCGCCTCAATTCCTTTCTTTTTTTTTCAATTGCGAGCGCAAATTTTTAATAAAGAGCATTTTTAAATTTTATATTTCATTACTTTTAACCCAGAGAGAGTATCAATTGAATGTTGTTTAAAATTAAGTATTATGTGGCTTAGACCCATGAGAATTGGTAATGATCTTTTCTTTTTTTTTTGCTTGGTTATGTACATTTTCATAAATGATTAATAAAAGTAATCTTTTTATTTGTTTAAGGGGGCAATACGTCTTGCCTAAGGACGAATTAATGCAATTTTATGAGCGGTTAGTTGAAATTTGTCTATTTTATGGAAGTAAAATAGAATTTCTTTTTCCTGTAGCGGAGGAGTAATCGCTCCCCCCAACCCCTTTAAATCCATCCGTGGTCTTACCATTAGTTAACTTTTAACGAAGTTATGCAGACTTGCCAACTTGGGAAAATCAAAATGTGTAAAACAGCACGCGAACAGAAATTTTGACACTTTTTGCTATACAACGCGTGAGCGTTATTTTTTACCTTTCACCATATAATGCACGAGTATTATTTTTTAATGCATTTTATATCACAATTATTTGTTTGAAGTATTAAATAAAGCTAAGAACAATAAAAGAAAATGAAGTTGTTGAATAAAAGGCAAATCAATTAATACACCATTTTCCAGATTTCTTGTGACTAACAATTTATTAATTATAATCACTTAACTGGCTTGAAAAAACTCTCATTTTGACTGTGCTGACTTCAAAGAAGCAGCAGTAGCTTTTTCTGCTTTATTCAGAAAATCTGAAATAAAAATCTTTCATAATAAGGCTTTCCAAAATCTTATTAGACAAGTTGCACCTGAATTCATTTCTGTTTTTCCGAATACTGAAAACCCTCTCACATTCTGATTCAGCATAGTCATCTGCTGAAATAGGAACATTGTATTCGATCAAGAAAGATGTAAATAACAGTTCTGCATGAATAATGTCCGACTGTCCCAAGGGTGGATTAAAGGGGGGGGGGGGGCGGAGGGGGTGACCGGCCCCCAAGAAAAAAGAAATTAATGTAAAAGATCCTAAATTGCTTCCATAAAATGGATGTATATGTCAATCTTCTAACCGCTCCCCCCCCACCTCCGAGAAACTTGCATTAATCTGCCACTGGACTGTCCGTCCTCTTTGAAAAATGTTTGTAGACTTTTACTGCTGTTAGCACGTTTCACATTTTCACTGTGTTTTCACGAACTCGAGTGGCGAGAAATGTCATACTTGACTCCGTGAGAAATGCTGAAATCACTCCGGCACACGTTACAATAAGCAAATTTCGCTCCTTTGACATATGATACTATATATACCCCAGGGGTTGCGCTGGCTCTTTTTAACATTTTGCCAAATTAGATTTTTTCGGACATCATTAAGAAAAGCAATTGTCAATATTTTCGCCCAAACGTATTTTCTTTCGCCAAACTAATTTTATTTTCGCAATTTGCAACGTTGGCGATCGGCAGCGCGACCCCTATACCCATTCTTTGCTATAACTTTGTTTATAAGTTATGCTGTGCTAGTGATCATTCATCGAAATTAATCCTCAGAAAAGCAATCTAAATATGCTCATACTACCATCTGAATCTACCACTTAACCGCAAAGCAGGATTGCCAGATCAAAATTCTTGAAAATAGCCAAATAGCTTCTTAAAATTAGCCAAAAATAGCCACTTTGATTGCAGCGCCATCTTTTGGACTTTTGAGAAAACTTTTAAAAAGTCTAGAATGTAGCATAGATGTGATTCACAAGCGCATTTTTGTGATTATATTAATAACAATAATAATAGTTTAAAGATTAGTAGATCACAAAAATAAAGCGTTATTACTTAGTAATTTTGCGGAATGATAAATCGAATTTAATGCATTGGTTAGGAAACACTTTCCAACGTTTGAGAGGGCGCAAGCGATTACTATTTGAGGAAAAAAATATTACACACAGACATAAATGCTTTGTTGCGGAAATGTCGGTAGATTCATCAATATAAAAGAAAACAGCCTCTCTTAACTCTTGAATCATCTCTTCGAACAACGATAGGCTTATGACATTCTTAATGAGGCATGCACACTTTGTTTGGAGTTTCAGATCCTCTAGTGCACTACCTTTTGAATACGTTTTCACTATTTCACCTAGGTGATCAACGGATTTAATACTGCGTAGTGGCACTCAATAGCTACACTAAATTTTATATAAAATTCTTTCAATGATTTATTTACAGCTGATTTTTTTATATAAACAGTGAACAGCGCAATTAATTTAGAGGATTTCAAGTCTTTCTCTTTATTCTTATGTTTGGCTAATTTTTCGTAAGTCACTAAATTATGCTTTTTAAGCTGGGATATTGAGCAAAGACACAACTTGCAAAAGCACGCATTGTCTTTCAGCATTAACCATGGATGCTCAATCTCCCATTCTTTATTATATTTTCTACTCATTATAGGCTAGCGTTTAATAACTGTAACTTATAATTACTCAAGCTTACCGTAACCACGGCAACATATTCAGTGCTTAGTACAACTGCACAACAAGGGCCGACCGAGTTGTATGGTGGGTAGCACTGTACTCCGGTTTCAGGTTCAACTGCCGGCAGTCGGGGTTCGATCCGCGACTGGGCGTGGCTGTCATTGTGTCCGTCCCTTCATAGGGTGCGACGTTGGTCCACCTACTATGTGTCTCCATAATAAAATAACCAACAATTCCGGCCTGTTGTGGCCAAAGTCTTCAAGGCAGAGGCCGGCCATTAGAAGAAAAAAAAACCACACTACAAATAAATGTGCCCTAGTCAGCTCAGCTACTCCGTAAAACCCTCTTTCGCAAAGAATCAAAATCGAACAAAAAGCCGGTCAAAACTCGAACTAAAACCAAAACAAAGCCATCCCATTTGTATATATATTCTTTGTTTTCATATTCGCCAACAATTACAGAATTAAGCCATAATTAGCTAAAAGACAAGTGGTTAAAATTTTGTTTTTCTTTTTAGCCAGCAGCTTCTGAAATTAGCCAAAATGGCTAAAATTAGCCACATCTGGCAACCCTGCCGCAAAGCGGCGCGCGCTGATGGCTGATAACGAAAAACACCACGTGAGACGCACAAGTCACAGGAGAAAGACCTACTCCCTAGTAAACGATTCTCCCATTCGCTCTACTCTATGACATCATGACTGGGTAAACCAATTAAGAAATACTCGGCGTCGCATGTGGGAAAAAGATTTTTCTTTGCTTCAGTGGCAACAATATTTTGATGCGCATTGTGTCAACATGGATGTGCGATGTGGATCATGGTGCCGATGCTACCACTTAGATCCATATTGAAAAGGCAAAAAGGCCCTAACATAGAACATCATTCCAATTTAAAACCTAATACATCTCCTTTTAATATCAATTTCACTTTTAAAGAAATATACACAAGTTAGGAAGAAAATATCCGGAAATGCGTAAAAAAAAGGACTGTATGCGTAAAAGCGTAAACAGTCGAAATGCGTAAATTTTACGCGTAAAGCGTAAAAGTTGGCAAGTCTGGTTACGGTATATATTTTTAGTAAAATCCGCGTAACTGTTTAAAAAAAAAAAAAAAAAACTCTGAAAATTTTGGGTTTTTTTTTCTTACGGATTTCTTAACATTAACTCACATTTTAAAAAAGCATTCTTTTATTCAGCATAAAATTAAGATGTGTACGTTTTAATAGCTATAAATATCGAAGTATTTATTTATTGGAATTATTAATAATTTATTTATTTAAGAAAAAGTATATTTAAACTACCATAAATTATTTTACTTCCTTTGCATGTTGAAGACCTAAAGGAAAACGACAAGATTTATATTTTAAATACCATTACTAAAAGCTGCACTTTTATACAAGTTTTATTTGTCGTGCAGAACGTCAGTTTGCTTTATTTAAACAAAAATTCCAGTTTAGCATTCATAAAATGTCTGGAAGTTCTCGTTCGGCCGACGATTTTTCCAAAACCAAGCAAATTTTTGGATCCGAAAATGACCACAAACATTTCGTTTTCAATCCACGTTTTCTAATATATTCGCTAAAATCTGCCATTTTCTCAATAATCCACAATAGAAAGTGTCAGTTAAGCTGGTACGTGTCCGTGGAAAAGAATTATAGATTCATCAAGTGCGCAAAGCAGCAATAAAAACACGTTGCGAGTAAAAATAGCTCACCGACAACGGTTTTCCAGTGGTGAAAGGTCTCGATAGATAATTATTGTTGTGTAGTAGTTCGCCAAGTACATAATTATGTATCAGATGCCTTTCGAAACATCGAGGATCTAAAATATGAATTTCCCCTTCAAGCCCGGACTGGCCTGGTCGGCGATTGCCGAGGGCCCCGGTGAGGCATTCAAAAGGGGATATAAAACTTTATAATAAGAGTAATTTGATTAGCTATTTTCCAGCAATCTTACGCAGTGAAGCAGCAGAGGATCCCAGAAACCCTGCGACGCAAGGGGCCCACCTGAAAAGTCAGGGACCTCTAAATCTCTAAAATAGTTAAATGTGATTTTTAGGCACGTAAGCCTAATTTTCAAATATTACATATTCTAATATTCTATTTCCTCTAAATTTCTCAGTAAAAGGCAAGGCCCGATTTCCAGGAGGGCATTTGGGGCAAGCGCCCGGGCCCCCAAATTGTTCTTTAAAAATTTGTAAATTTTGAAAAAGTTTTCGAAAGAGGGGGCCCCCAATGAAGCTTTTGCCCAGGGCTCCCAAATCGACAAATCGGCTCCTGAAGAGGCCTCTTTTAAATCTGTAGCCGAGGGCCCCCCAGAGAGCCAGTCCGGGCCTGTTCCCCTTCTGAACTAAGTTTTGAATTTACGAACCCAGAAATCAGTAACATTGCACTCTAGCAGACTTTAGTTTAGGCGCAGTGCGAGATGCAGTGAAAACGTACATCCCAGGCACGCATTATCGTCCTCTTGTTACTCTGCTATGTCCGCTAAGAACATTGTAGATTTAAAACATGTTTTGCTTTTTAGGTTCGGTAATCACTGTTGTTTTCCCTTGCTCTTTTGTTCTTTTATGGTAACCATACTGTTAAGTAATCTTTGCCCTCTGGTGTAGTCTTAACAAAGTTTCTTCAGTTTCTGTCGTTAGCATTTAACAAGTTCTGTAAATTTGTTTCCAAAAATTGATAAGTACATGAAACATGGGAATAATTTGGAAAAATTCGAGAGATTTATAAATTTTTCGGGAGTTCATTCCGAAATTCGGGAGTCTCCTGGAAAAATCGGGAGGTATGGCAGCTATACCTATGTCATGCAGTAGCCCTGAAAGCAGAAAGTGCTCGTAAGTGCGACGCACATATAAAAATTTTTCGCACAATTTTTATATCATTTTGAATTTTACTGTCGTCTGCCAGATTGGGACAAAATGACTGCAGAACATTTGTAACCATTTGGGGTAATGTTGCAGAACACTACACTAGATAATTCTGCTCCTGGGTCAGTAGCTAGATTACACAATAACAATAATGAAAGATCTTTCACAGCTTTAAAAATATCGAATTGACAATATTTGGCACTTTCAGAGCCTATCTAAAAAATGTCACCATGCATTGGGCTAAAGCACATTTTAGCCATTTGCTGTTTCAACATCGTCTTTTATGATGACCTGCAAAATGTGTAACAACCCTAACCTTAAAAAAAAAAAAAAAATCAATTTGGAAAATTGCGAGAATGTATTTAAAATAGAGTTAGTGGGAGATAAATGAAAATTCGGAAGAGTTGGCAGTGCTGTGAAATATAGGAGCACTTTTTCACAATATAAAAGTTTATTTGGTGCCATAAGTATAGGGGAGGGAGGGGGCACACACTTTACACTTGATTTTGATACGTGATATTGAAATTTTGTATCCTGAATTGCTTGGGCAGTTTCAAAAACAAAAATCGCTCCCCTCATTAAAAAAAGGACCTTTCATTATAAAATTTGATTCAACTTTGAAATAAATACCTTTCCACCAGAAGCACAAAGAGAGCCATCTGGAGAAACAGTCACTGTATTTAGATAACCGTGGTGTCCAATGTGATTGGTCTTAAGACGACAATTAGTAAGATTCCATACCTAAGAATTAATAAGATTTAAATTAATTCAACAGACAAATTTTAATGAATAACAAAAATCTGACAAATACAATACATACTTTAACATAGCGATCCCAACCACATGAAACAATAATTGGATTATTGTTGTTCGGAGAAAATCTCACACAGGAAACCCAATCGCTGTGTCCATCTTCCTATAAAAAAGTAACTGTTATTAGGATAGTAATGAAAATAACAAAAATGCACTAGAAATTAATTTAAATCTACTTTAATAGAACTAAAGAATATGCTAACGAAATAATAGATCATTCCTTGCAGTTCAAAGTTTCATTTATTTCACAGAAATAAATGAAACTAAGAGATAGCAAACTAGGCAAGGATTTTATATTTATACTGGGCGTTTCAAAATAGATGTTAAAGCAATTATCTTTTAAACCACAAGTATTCTAAACACTTTCAATTAGAAAAGTTCATCTTATAAAGAGTAGCTTCAAGAAAGGGCTTAACTGCCAACCTGCCAGAAAAGAAAATAGGAACACAGCATGAAATGCATATCTCTGTATTTTACTGGTATCAGGCATCATACAAATTTCAAAATAAAAAAATAAAATAATGAACCTTTCAAGAAATCTCCCATTACTTCAGTCAGTTTAATTGTTTGACTGAAAACTTTCAAAAATGCCTTTGCCTTTTCAGTTAAAGAAAGGTGAAACTAAGATCTCATGCATGTAAAATTGCGCATAATGGTGCAGAATTTTGCTATCAAGAAGCTGCAGCAGAATCTGTGACAGAGCCTCTTTCACAAAGTATAAGGAGAGCTGCTCAAGCAACTGGAGTATCAGATTTTACAAAAAAAAAAATATCGAAGAGAAGTTTTGAACACACCTAGGAATTGATTTGTTGACTTCGACTGTTTTGATATAATAGATTAGCTGAGTGCTGGTTCTTTGTACGGGGAAAAAAGCAGACATTTCTAATTTTCTAATGCATTATTTGATCGGAGATCAATTTTCTAAAATTCTCCAGTCTTTCTATTTTTAGAGCTAATTCTTTTTTTATTCCTTATCGGTTGACTTAAAAAAGTGTTCTGTAACAAAGTAAAAACTTTTTTTTTCCCATAACAATAATCACCAATTTATTTCTGTACAGTTTAAAAAAAGATATGATCTGCAATAAAATTTTAACATTCTGTATTTCACAAATGGATTTAGATAAAACAGGGCAATATACTATTATCGAAAAACAATTCATGCCCCGAATGCATTTTAAAATAATACATTTATGCTTATTTTTATTGAACTGAACTGAAAAAAGTCCAAATACAAACTCTATTGGGAAAGAAAATTAAGTGCTAAAATATTGGAAGGAATAACTTAAATTCTGTTTGTTGTGCTCAAAATGTCCACTAAAACACACAAAATATGACACGAAAAAAAAAAATATATATATATATATATATATATATATATATATAAAAGCCGCCAATTGTAGGTGATACGTATGCCAATATGACACAACCTTTAGTTTTTATCACCCCTCCAAAAAATGGACAAGAGTATGTTTCGTGGTGGAAAATGATGCCCTAAAGTGTGCTCGAAGGAATTCTTTCCACAGACACAAAGTTTTGAAAGTGCCCTGGGCACAAAAATTGTTATTGTCTGACCCTGAATAAATGAATTTAACATAATAAAATGAAAAGTATTAGAAAATGTTGAGTATATTGATAATAACCAATCATTATTTTGATTGCAAATTATAATTAATTTACTTACCAGAGAATATTTACAGGGTGGTTTAAAAGAAACTTCCCCTATATATGAGTACTAGCTTTCTTTTTTAAAACTAGACCAGCTATACATTGCCAGGTACTCGCTTTGTCTGATATCTTAGAATATGTTTTACTTTTATAATGAGGATATGTACCCATACGCCTGGGTGGTGTGGATAACTTATGAGAGCAATTGAAAGAATGAAAGTTGTACAAAATGCGGAGAGTTGGATTGTTCGGCTATCAGCATCACTTAAGGCCGATGCTGATAGCCGCTGCGTCTAACGTGACTGTAGTGGGTAAGAGGGCATTTTCGTCGCGAATTTTATGACTTTTTAATGGCAATTCAGTGTTTACCGGTAAAAGATTTCTGCACTAAACCGCAAACTCCGTCCCCTATAAAATGGAGAGAGCAAAGGAAGATTTTTTACCCGTATCAGTGTGCAGCCGTCCATTCAAATACGGTGGAACCTGCTAAAGTGACCACCTTGGTAAAGAGATCGTCTGTCTATAGTGACAACTTTAATGCAATTTCGCTTTACAACCATCACACTTTACCACCTCTCTAAGGTGAACGTCTTTATAAGGTGACCAGTTTCGCATGCAGGCATCTTTTCGTAATGCACCGGATTGAGGACGAAATGTGTTCCTTCGCGACGCATCACAAATAGGTCGAACGCGTAATAGGAACGCACACCACACGTGACCGAAACACAATGCTGCACACTGAGCGCGGGCGATTATCTGCAAAGCTTCTCAGATTTTCTACGGAGAAGACGTAGTCAGTAAAATATGTATAAGCAATGAGCATATCTATACGTACGTACACACCTACATATATCGCGTTTGCGCTATATGTAGTTGCTTAGTTGTTGTAAGTTGCTTAGAAAATATTCTCTAGGTAATTGTTGCTCCATTATTTAAAAAAACGGAAAAACTATCCGCAAGACCTCGAAATTCTTCGCGAATGTATCCGCGCACGGCGTGCGTCTATATTATCTAGCTATGTTATTCCGTATTTATGAGAAGTTTCGGAGTAAACTGCGTAAGACTTCGAACGGCTAGATTGACGACCGCGACCTGGGTTCGAACCAGGCACTTTTATCCTCCCAGTTGTGAGCGCTATGAGATCAGCCACTCGTCGGACCTCCAGAAATTAGAGTTATGTGATGTGCCTATTAGAGGCTTCTGCATTCTGGGGCGGTTGCCTTGGTCGGAAGATTTTTTCAGAGGTTCTAATGCATATTCACGTTAAATCTGGAGAAAACCGTCTGGAAAAACTCCAGATAGTAAGATCAAAAGCCGTGCGGTAGGACCAAACGCGGGACCTTCACACTTCAGCCATCTATCATGTCGAGTGTCTTGTCCACTCGCCCAGACAGCACAGCAAACTTGCATGAAACTTGATTTATCAAGTCAATAAACTTGAATTAAGCTTGAAAATTTCAAGTGTGTAAGCTTAATGCATGCTTGAATCACGTGTTCAAGTTTACACTTGCCCAGCTTGCATTAAGCTTGACATAGCAAGCTTGAATCAAGCTTATGGCTGTCACGCAGTTTCCTGGCGATATCGTGCTGATCTGTTCCTTTTATTTTTCCATGGTAGGAATCAAAATTAAAATAATGTTATGTGTGATTTATAGACTCTACTAATAGGGAAATAAGCATAATATAAACAAAAGCAGCACACATTTCAAAACTTTCAATATTGCGACACTCATGTTGGGCAATACTGGCCAAAATCGAGACAAACGACTGATTTTGAAATCAATTTCGTACTATAATTGTACTTAATTTAAGAACTTCCATATTTGGAAATATAGAATCTTTTTTTAATTCTATGGTCAAGTACATTTATGACTGATGATAAATTATTTGTTATGTGGCTGTGGCTTTCCAAATCAAGCAGTAATCAAGTTGTATTCAAGCTTGACAGTTCAAATGACTTCTCCAAGTTTGCTGCAAGCTTAAAATGAATTGAACTACCAAGCTTGTATTAATACGTCAAATTCAAAGAAATGTTAAGCTTGATTTAAGCTTATGTGCTGTCTGGGCGGCCAAGGGGGGGCAGAAATTAGAATGTTGGATGCTGTTGCTTCATTTTGCATGCAGAAGTGCCTTGGCAAACTCTTCCAACTGGCCACATTGACTTTTCAGCCATTTGGATTTGGATCCCGAACTAAATTTTTGTGCTGCTTCAAGAACTTTCTCTTTGCTTCTAAAATACCTTTGGTAATACACTCAAGTAGTTGAGATTGTCCTGCGAATTGCACTTTTGACAATCCCCGACACTTTTTTCCCACTCTTAAAAAAATTTTCCCCTGTTCGTATAGCGTAAGATGAAAAAAAATTCGTTGTTAAACACAAACGACGTCGTCTTTGAATAGAAATTTTTTACGTTAGAGTTGTTGGGACTTTGAAATATCGTCTTTGGAAAGAGATCGTCGTTAAACAGAGTCAACTGTATATACAGTGCTACTTTTTAAAATTTCAGTTCATGTGAAAATTTGCAATTTTTTAAAAACTTCCATAATCCATGGAGTATTTCTAGCTCTGGGGTGGGGGGGGGGGGCTCGAGCCCCTACAGCCCCCCGTGGATCCGCCACTGGATCCAACTGCAAATCATTCATCTAAATTGGCAAGCCTAGTAACGTTTTATGGACAAATGGTTAGTGATAAATAACTTAAGAACTCACTTTACCTGAATAGTATATTTACACTGAGCTAAGGTATTCCACAACTTAATAGTCTTATCCCGAGAACCTGAAACAATTTGTCGATTATCAGCAGAGAAGGCAACACTAAGAACATCTTTCTGGTGATCTTCAAATCTTCTGGTTGTTTTACCACTGGAAATGCAAAAGTTATTAAAATAACCATTGGAACTCACATCGTGAAAAAGATATTGCAAACAAATATGCTTAATAAGAAACTGGAAGTATTATGATATGAAACATGCCAATCACAAGGTTTCTATTCAATTTCTGAAAAAAATTTCCCTGATTTTTCCAGACCTTTTCGTGATAAAAATCCAGATTATTTTTCTACATTTAGGACCAACACTTTGAATACCTTTTTTAATAATTCCAGCTTCCCAAAGTAAGGTTTAACATCGATTGTTTACAAAAGCAGATTTCTGATAATTTTTCAGGTCGCATTATGCAATTTTGCAGTTTTTGGGCTAAAATTGACAATTTTAACCCCCCCCCCCCCGACTTTTTATTTTTCGCCAAATAAAACACTTTCGCCAAAAACAAACCCCCCCCCCCCGACAGGTCAACCCTACAACCATGAACTTCTGAAGAACACTTAAAACAGACATGGGTCATTCCATGTTAAATCTTTCAAAATTGATGTATCAGATTTTCATGATTTTTGGCATAAGTGCCGAAAGTTCTTATGTGAGAAATTTCATCTGGGAATCGTCCCCGAGTAGCTCAGTGGTAGAGTACCTGCACGTTAAGCCTGGGTTCGATCCTCAGCTCTGGAATTTTTCATATCGCCACTAAATAAATCAGCCTAAACACCCCAACTCACCTAATTTACTTGAAAGGCTAATAAAATAACTTTCTATACTTTGTGTAATTTCTATGGTGTATTGGAGTTGTTGCAAATTAATTGTTTCATGTGCTCAGTCTGTGGTTTGCAGAAGATAAGTGCCAACAGTTCTTATGCAAGAAATTTTATCTAATAAAATCTACACTTTTTCAAAAGTTATGCAAGAATGTCATTATACTTTATTTCGGCAAAAACAAAATATTCACTTTTTTTTGCGATTTGGGAAAAAAAAAACTGGAATCTATTGATTCACCATAGATTCCCGTTGTTGCAATTATCTTTATAGCCAATTAAGTAATCTCAAAATAATAATAAAAAAAAAAGCATGGAAAATTCAAATGAATAGTAAATTTTAGAAGATTATTTTTGGGAAACAATATGGGTCGTTATTTTATTAAAATTAAAATACTGCGAAATTCATAAAAAAGCTTAAAAACAGGAAATTCGAGAAAAATAAAGAAAGAAAAATGACAGTTTCTTGTAAAATCGTAACTTTAAGCTGAAAGCGTTAAAAAAAAAAAAAAAAAAAAGGGGCAAGAATTAATACCTAAGATTTAAGATGTCTTAATGATTTTACTTTTCATGCTTTGAAAATGCAAAAGTCCGGAGGAATTAACTTTTTTTTTTATATATAATTAAATCTACATTTTTACAAATATCTTAGTTGGCAGATAATGTCTCCATCCGGCCGGAAAACTTTCGCTCGACATTCCTGTTTTCATGAATATCATCTCTTCTCTGTTTTACAATGATGCCACTAGGAGGGGAAAAGCATCCTTTGGAAGTACATTTGTTTATGAACAAACCCTTTATTTGATAAATCTCAACAAATCACAGGTACACAGGTACAGACTGAACTTTCTTCTATTTTACACATTTCTATTGCGGCTCTCAAACCCAATAGAAAAAAATAGCTTTAAAAATACAGTTACAACCATTGCATTTATTGCTGATGTGTCACTTTTTTTATTTTATTTAGTGTAGTCTTTGTATTAATTACGCAATCTGAAATAATTATATATGTATACTAGCTGACCCGGCAAACGTTGTTTTGCCATATAAATTATTCCTAGGATTATTTTAGTAGAAAGAAATGACTAACTTATTGTAAGTTTGTGACGATGTGGTATATGAGTGGAAGAGGCATGGAGCGCTGTGAACGATGCTGGAATATAAAAATAACACAATACCAAACATATATTTTTAATTCATTGTAATTTATTCTTTAAATTTATATATATCGCTAATTACAATAATTTTACTAAAAAATAATATCAATCCCTTAACGCAATAGAGTATACAATATTTTTTGTTATCCCATCTTTAGATAACTTAAACTGGATGCCCACAGCATGGTTTGCCCACTCGAGAGCATGCCACGTATAACTGTCCGTGTGAAAAACATGGCGTGCTCAAATCTAATCCACAAACAGACATAGTTTGGTCTTGAGACTTATTGATAGTCATTCCATAAAAAATTTTACCCCCTCCCCCCCCCCCCCCCCGAAAAAAAAGGATGAAAATATGAAACACTTTCAGATTTTAAATACGCACTATAGTGCTATAAATTAAAATTGTATCATAATTTATGCGTCGTCCCTATTTTTCGTCCTTATTCCATTAAGTTGGAAAGTGTTATCATTATTCATGACTGTGCTGTATTTTTCTTCCTTATTTTATAAAACCCATCTTTGGAATCGAAATTTATCTTAAAATCGCCTACTAAAACTATTTTACAATCTTCGCCAAGTATATCACAACTATACTCCACCGTTTTATATATTGTTTCCTACTTTAACGCCTCGACTCTCGCCAAGGAGGCGATGATTAAACATATGCAGTTACCATGACGATTTTTTGCATTTATGTAGAAATCGTAATTTAGAATTAAAATGGCGATTTGGAACAACATGTAAGTACAGCATGCCGTTACATTTTTATTTATTTTGGATTACCAATTAATGTAGTTTCAATAATTAAATGTCTTCAAATTTCTTAACTGGCGCATTTATCGCTAGTTTGTTTACTTTAGTTATCACCTAGCTCTTTTGGGTGCGTTGAAACGGTACTTACGTATTATACCGGCGGTCACTTCCGCCAAACTACTTTTTCGTAGATTTTAAATACGTTGCCAATCGTATTCCAAACCATCAACAATTTTATGTGCGCGGCATTTATCTTGGTGAAAAATTGCTTGTCTTGCCGGACCGCCGGGATAATACGTAAGTACCGTTGAAACTTGTGCATAACTCCCAGAGACCCATGACTGCAAAGCTCGCCAAAGGGATTTTTTAGGTTGGCGAGAGTGGGGACGTTAAAATAGAAATCAACTCTTTCTTGTACCATAAAACACATCTTTGGAATCGAAGTCTATCTTACAATCGCCTACTGAAACTGTTTTACAATCTTCGCCAGGCATATTCTTCCTATAGGCATATTCCAACTATGCCGCAAAGACATGGAATGGGAATCATAATCCATGAGTGTACCGTGTTTTCCTTTCTTGTTCCACAGAGCACTTCTTCGGAATAGAAATCTATATTAAAATCGCCTAATAACTCTTTTACAATATACGCCAGGCGTTCTTTAACTATACGCGAAATATATTTATAATAAATTGTCGCGTTTTGGCACCACATTTAGCGATCAATTATCAAAAATTGCAAACCTTGTGCGACTTTCAACATTTTATTAACTCCCCCCCCCCCCTCTCCACATTATCTGGCCAACACATTTGAAAAGTGATTCGACACGCTAATGTCTACACAGAAATCCTGATTGAAATGAATAGCACTCGGGGGCTAAACATTTTGGGGTGGACCGCCCTTATGACTTAGGGGTATGAGACATAGTTAAAAACCTATTCTATGACCTAACGAATATACATAGAAAATTTCATTAAAATTGGTCGAGTGGTTTCGGAGGAGTTAGGTGACTAACACTGGGACAGGAGAATTTTATATATTAGATTTGTCATTATTTCTTATTTAGTTTGTAAATATATATATAAATAAAAACACATTAGACCACTTTGATGAAAATATTTTCAAAGTGGTCTAGTGGGTTTTTAAAAAGGGGTGGGTTGTAACCCCCACCCCTAAAAAACGTATTCCAGCAATGGCCGCAGGTCATTTGTGGCCGCAGGTCATTTTTTGTGGTCTGCCAACTGAGAAAAGTTGTGCACCCCTGCATTAGATTATTATTATATTTGCATTAGATTATTATTTATAAGCAAACTCACTATGTCAAGTCCCACAATCGAAGAGTCTTGTCCCAAGAACAGGACAATGCATACTGCCCATCTGATGACATGACAACATCAGTTACAAAGTGACCATGTCCTCGAAGACGCTTTTGGGGAATACCATAGTTTGTTTCATCACGAGTTAACTTCCACATAATCAAAGTTTTATCTGCAAGATTTAAAATACATTAATTAGAAGAACAGTTGAAATACAATGATTAACTTATTGAGCTACAAAACACTTATCCACAACACAAAAGTATTTATATTAACAAAGCAAAGAATGGCAACGAAAACAAAATTTTTTTTAGTAATTACCTATACCGTGGTGGTCTATATTCCGTACCTGGTGCTGTTTACATTTCGGTGTTCATTTGGTGCTGGTCCTGGCACCATTGTGGGCAATGCTGAGCAGGATTGAAGTACCCTACTGGTGGTAGTTTTGACTGGCAACCATAAAGAAATGCCTCTTGGCAGAAACAGGGCAACACAGCGATATTGTCGCAGAAACAGAACGATCCTCTGCAGACAAATTGTCTTCAACAGAGTTGAGAACTGCACTGAAGACCACTGTCATGTAATTATAATTTTAAATTAACAATGTTTAAATGCACCCACATGCTTAAATATATATATTGTGCTGCAGAAAATATTTTGTATTTCTGTGGCTTGTCGCAGAAAGCACGACGAAATTCTGCCACTGGGAAGAAATGTGTACTGCTTAGCATTTTTTTTTTTTTCTCCCTTGAGGTATGATAATGTGCCAAATATTGCAAATTGGATATTTCAGAACTGTTAAAAGATACGAAATTTCTTGCATTTTTGCACATGCACCATTGCTATTTATTCTAGCTACACAGAATGCAACGAATTTGCTTGATCAATTTGATGTCACTAAGCTGTTAATTTGCATTTGTGCATATGTGTTGTTATTTTTAATCTAGCTTTTCTAACTTGCAAAGGGTCAGCATTAGCATATTTTCAAGACCCACTGATTTTTTTGGGGTCTCTAAAGGGGCAGCACTAGCATATTTTCGAGGGGGGGCCTCCTAAAGAGATGGCCGGACCCACTCTGTTTTTTTGGGGGGTCTCACAAAGGGCCAGCGTCTCACAAAGGTTAGCATATTTTGGAGGAGGCCCCATAAAGTGATGACCGAAACCCACTGACGTTTTTTTTTTGGGGTCTCGCAAAGGGCCAGCGCCAGCATATTTTTGAGCGGGCCTTTCCTCATTTGTTTTTAATACTTTGTTATTTTTACTTTAAATAGTTCCAGTTTAAAAATCATTTGGATTTCCTAAACCACCATTTTCTTTACGTTACTGCATCTGTGGTGCATCTTGGAAAAATAATCGTAAAAATCAAAAGCGCTTCCTCTGTGCTTGAATGTCACAGCCTTTAGTGTCACACGGCGTTGCCGAACGAGAAAAACCAAAATAAGGAAACCTAGAGATTATGACCCGAAGAGGTTGAAATACCCAAGATGTTCTACAGAAAAGCAGCAAGTCGCCAGTTTGTTGACAATCGCCATGTGGTGGGCTAAAGCACATTTTGGCTTTGCGTCCGCCTCGCAAAGCTCCAGCGGCTATAGCTGTGTTTATATAGGACGCACACAGTCTCTTATTTTACCAAAGTGATTTAATAACAACTGGTATTCAAACTATATTAGCATGTAATTACTTAGGAAACGCTTGTGTTGTTTTTTGTGTCACTATGCTGACTATGAAGCAAACAGTTTAAAGCTTATTTAACACTTTTAATTACTTAAAAAATACGCAATTAATAAATACCACAAGCGTAAAGATTAAATTTACTCATTAATCATCACAGACAGCTTCATGGGAGAAAAACAAACGCAAAACACATACAGTACCATTATAAAATAAATCGGAATTTCGTCCGGACCATGAAGTATCGAACTTTCCGATATTACAAATTAGCAAAATTTATGACAGATAACAAATAAAAAGTAATGAAAATAATTCATTTGTATACCTCTGGATGACGATAAAATCATATCCGGAAATTTTGGATTAGTTGCAATTTGAGTAACCCAATTATTATGACCTCGTAAGGTACCTTTAACATACAATTGTTCCGTCATTTTTGAGTATCTTTATAACTAAAGAGTAGAAGGATTAAATTAGATTTTAATTGTAGGCCTACGAATATCAGATAAACCGACTTTCCTAGCGTAGAAAGATTTTTCGCAGGCAAGTTGCAAGAGATGTTGAGTTGAGTCGTCGGACGGCTGAGAGGGTACATTCGTAAATGACACACTCGTTGCTTGAGTTTTCCTAACAAAACTGGAATGCATTAGGAATTAATGGCCACACTCGCGACGTGTTCAGTCAGACTGCCACTTTTGGGTAAATCATCATCATTGAATTGTTCTTGAGAAAGGAGTGCCTGTTCCATGACGGTTTAACTCCAGTTGTTTGATGAGTAGTTATACATCGATGGGACATGTAAGAGAAAATGCAGTATCAGAACATACATAATAGAAAAGGTAAATAGTAATATATATTAGAGAAAAACAGTATGAGAATAATGCAAAATGAAAATAAATTATATACAATATATACAAGGGACTCTAGAAGACAATGTCAAGGGGGGACAAGATCAGGACTCACAAATAGGGAAGTTGTAATTTGAAAGAAAAGGTACTGAGAATTTGTGCTATAATCCTACTCATTAAGCAGGAGGACAGCTTTAGGCCGTGTCCGGTTGTCTGAATCGCGGAAGTCATAATCAGGGATTTCTGCAATTAGTTCATTTGGTAAGTTATAGACTTTGTCATAAAAGTGTTGGGCTTGTTTTTTAATAATTTCGTACATGGAGGGAATCATGAGATCTCTACGTATAACCGTGTTTCTCATGTATCTATGAGCATGTCTAATTTTTCGCAGTATTTTGTTGTGTTGAGTTGTGATTAAGTTTAGATTTGTTTTCGCAGCATAACCCCAAATGGGGCTAGCGTATGTACCTGCTGGGAGGACAATCATGTTGTACAGTTTTCGTTTGTTGGGAATGCTAAGTTTGCTTTGGTATAGTAACTTTGAGATAGATTTTTCGGCCGCAATCATTTTGTTACGGGCGTAGGTCGTCTGTGCCTTCCAAGTCAGTCTGGAATCCAGCATGACTCCCAAATACTTCCTGGTCCTGTCCCATTCAACTCTTTGGTCATTAATATATATTGGTTTCGCAATCTTGCGGGATCTAGTGAAGTGAATGGCCTGACACTTAGAGGGATTTACTTTTAATTTCCAAGTGGCAAACCAATCTTCAAGTGTGTCAATGTGGTGCTGAATTTTGTTGACCATAGTGTCACTTTTGGGTAAAACTCCAGTAAAACTAAGGTGACCATACGTCCTTGAAATTCGAGGACAGTCCCCAAATTTAGATTTTTTTTTCATTTTGTCCCCAAATGTCCCCAAATTGAAGTGACCAAAGATTTGTACTTTTTTTCCCTGAAAGTTTCCGTTTTATTTTATTTCTTTCAGAAAAAAACTGAAGAAATAAGAAAAATAAGCCAACTAAAAACGCCATTTACTCAGAGAAATAATGAAATTCGATCTCTGAAAACGTTTGTTGTCATTGTGTGTGTAGCGTGTACAGACATTCAATAAAGTATCCGAATATGAGCCAAATTTCCCCTTTCAGTTTTGTTAATGATTAATCACCTTTCATGAAGAACCATGCTTTAAATATGAAATTGACGGACAATGCTTGATTTGTCCCCAAATTACCGCTTAGAAATATGGTCGCCTTAGTAAAACACGAACTGCTCGAGTTTTACTCGGGGAGATTGACGTACTTACTAACCTGTGGTGCCAATGGGAGTAAACAATAACAATAAACAAAGCTCACGTGATCTATCTCCCCAACTTTCCAAGGAAAATCCTTGGGAAGTTGGGAAAAACTCGAGCTACTCAACGTGGCGCTGAACGCTTTGTTTATCTCCCCGAAAAGCAGGGCCCTATTATGACAAACAGGGGCCCCTGGCATTGATGAATTTGGGGGTCCCCATCTATAAAATTTGTTTTCTTTTTCATAATATTTTGACATATAAAAGAATATTTCAGAACAATTTAAACTGGGGACCTTGGGCAAAGTCCCGATTTGCCATGCGGCCGAAAAGCTCAAATCTGGCATCGTGAACGGTTTGGGTTTTTCCCGAGTAACTCGAGTTACTCAAAAGTGGCAGTCTGAACGCGGTCTCGTAAACGTCAAACGAGATGCACTCATGCAAGGAGTTTTTATCTAAAGCGTTCGTAAAGGAAACCGTTTACGAATGGCGTAAACTTAAGGTGACCAAACGTCCCCATTTTCAGTTTGTTTTTCATATTGTCCCCAAAATGTAAAACAGGAACTGAGGGCATTTTTAAATTATTGCATTGTTTTTTAATTAAATTACTGTTAATTGGTGCATTAATTATAAGTGTCCCCAGTTTCATTGTCAGAATCGGTGACATGTCCCCGATTGTGACATCTAAATTGTTAAAAATCTGGTCACCTTACATAAACTACTAAAACTGAGCACGGAGCAGGTTCATCCAGTTGTTGAGAAGATACACTTGCTGCACGTTGTTTTAGTTTTAAAATAACGTCCGTTATTACATGGAAAAGTATGTTGTTATTAAAAGAATTTTACGTTTGCTGAAGCTGCAAATATTATTTTTTCGAGGAGAACCATCACGTATGCGTTCAGGCCCTGATTACCGCACAGGCAAACTAGGCCTCCGCCTAGGGCCCCTAAAATGATTAAAATAGTTTTGATCTCTTAAAAAAAATAGCACAAAAACATGAATGACAATAAATAAATCGATGCAATTTTACAATGCATTCCACTGTGATAAAGTGCTTGTTTAACACTGTATTCAGGGATGGAAGAAAAGTCTTGTTAAGGTCCAAAGCATTCTACAATGGAGCATTCAGGGATGTGACCTCATCTCAAGCATTACTCCTGATCATTAGAATTTTACGGGCTTAAAGTTAAAAATATATTGAACAAAAGCCCCCCCCCCTCCTTATTTACAGCAAATATTTGTACCCTGTGACATGGGCGTAGCCAGCGAGAGGCAGTGTGGAGCAGCTGCCCCCTCTAAAATGAGCTAGTCATAGAGTCTGATTATGACAAACCGGGCATTCTCCGGTTAGACTCCATGTCCTGCCACCCCCCCTAATGAAAATCCTGGCTACGCCCTTGCCCTATGACAATATGTATCAACAAGGTATAACCGTATAAGGGCCCCCAAAGAGTGCTTGGCCTAGGGCCTCCGAATGTCTTAGTCAGGCTCTGTATGCGTTAAAAACTACAACGAAGGTACATAATTTTTCAAAGGTAATCATTTTCTCGTATTTTTCATTTTAGTAAATTCAAAAATGCATATTTTAGTGTTGAGATTAAAATTGATTTAAACCGTTATTAGCGAAATTTGAACTTCTCTTTCTAAATACTTTACACACACATTTATTAATAACATAGAATGCAACAGAAGTACAAACACAGAAGAAGGGGGGGTGGAAATGACATGGGTGCGCAACCCACACAGGCATGAGATCCCCATTTTATATTGAGTATTTACTAAAAACCCTCTCTAGAAGATTTGTAAACAAACACATCTCCTAGGCGACGAAACTAAAGTTGTTCCTAAAGTAAAGCCGGATTCATACTGGCCGTACCGCACCGCTAAGACGACGCTGCGTCGTCTCACCGCTAAGACGCCGCAATGACGCCGTCACGTGGCGGAGCAACACGGCGCCCGCGCGGCGAGCGCCGTGGGTTTGCGCATTATCTGGCGAGAACAGATATTCCGCAGCGACCGCAAAGCTACAGCCAATTACAGATGAGCTTTTACAGCTATAGCCAATTACAGAAGAGCATTGGTGTATTTACTTGTGGCACCGCAAGCTCGCCGCGAGGACAGCCAACGGTTCAAAACGGCGAAACAGTACGGCATGGTTGCGGTGCGGCGCGGCAGATATGAATCCACCTTTAGGTGACCAGATTTTTGTAGTCAGAATCGGGGACATGTCCCCCATTCTGACAACAAAACTGGGGACATTTATAATTTATGCAATAATTAACAGTAATTTAATTGAAAAACAATGTACTAATGGACATTTTGCATGGTGTCTGAGTTCAAGGCTAAAATTCGTCTGCTGGCGGTATTTACATCCGCCAGCTCCTATTGAAATGCATTCAGTATCCATTTTATAATTACTGTTTCTCATTATTAGCCGCTCGGGATGAGTTATTGTCTTTTTAATATTTAAATAGATTGTTTAGAAGACGATGATATCGCATTTCGCTTCAACACTTTGTTATTGAAAAGAATATTAGCCTTCTAAAATTATTATGTTATTGCAAACACTGTATAAATAATACATCATTGAGTTTATTTTGAGTTTTCTGAGTTTAAAATACTACAAATATTCATTGAAAACCCCACACACTTTTTTAAAGTACGATCTTTTTAATTATTTTTAGTATTTAATTATTTTAAACATTTAATTATTTTAAACATTTTAAATAAAATCTCACCATGAAGATAAAATTCATTTATAAAGAGCTATTATTTGTTAATGACTAATATTCTAGCTTCTTTTTCAACAGCTATATTTCTACTAGAAAGTGTCAAATAATCCCTTGGGTCCAAACGAGCTGAAACCGAAACGAATCATCACCATAAGGTAAGGTGACCAGATTTTTGTAGTCAGAATCGGGGACATGTCCCCGATTCTGACAACAAAACTGGGGACATTTATAATTAATGCAGTAATTAACAGTAATTTAATTGAAAAACAATGCAATAATTAAAAATTGTCCCCGTTTCCATTTTTACATTCAGGGGACAATTTGAAAAACGTCCTGAAAATGGGCACTGTCCCCGGAAAATGGGGACTTTTGATCACCTTACCATAAGGGCATAAGATTGCGCACGTGGAGTATCAAATACCGCCATGTGACGTCACGTGTAAAATGTCCATTAAAAATTGTCCCCAGTTCCATTTTTCTTGAGCGGGTAAGTGTTCGTTAGATCGGATGTAAATGGAGCTAAAGAGGAAGTTATTTTGGTTTATATTAATAATGACATTTGTGCACTCAAGCCGAGTGAAATTTAAGTCCAATTGTCTGCTAATGAGGCTCTTTATTACATAAATAGCTGTGCCGCCACGGCGTCTCTGAGAAGTTTGGGTAGGAGGGTTTTGGTAAACATTGTAGTTAGCGATGTTGTAATTTTTGTTTGGTCGGAACATTGTCTCTTGTAAGAGGACTATATCGAATGCATTTAGAGCTAGGTAGTCCCTAAGTTCCATTATACGAGGATCCATGCTGTTCGCATTCCTGCAGAAAATATTGAGATTATTTAGATTTTGACCCATGATTTTCATTGAAGTTACAATGAATTGTGATTATCGCAAATATTTTTAATGCTTTTTCCATATTGTCATCTTCATCATTATTTAAAACTTGTCGAAGGTCTCTAAAGAAGTTTAGTATGTTTCTGAGGCCTGTTGTTTCATTTAGCTCTCGCAGAGTTTGTATAATTTCGAAAAAACTAAGCGTATTAGTTTCATTGTTTTGTTTCTTATATTTTGTGTTTCTCTTTATTTTTCTAGTTTTGTTTACAGGTCGCCGTTTAGTTTTAGTGGTGGCACCACTAGTCCTGTTTTTATTCGTTTGTTTACTAGTTTGGGGTTGGATTTTAGTCGTTTGCTTGGAGTTGTTTGTATTATCAGGTTGAATGTTTACAGCCTTACTAGCAGTATTTGTTTGTTTGTTTGAATTGAGAATTGTTCTTGAGGTTTCTGACTGCAATCTCTAGGATGGTCTTATACCCCTGAATATCCGTTTTGACGTTTATGAATTCCATATAACATTTATTAATAACATAGAGCACAACAGATGTACAAACACAGAAGAAGGGGGTGGAAATGACAACCATGGGTTAACGGGATTCGAACCCGAGACCTCACCGCTCGCAGGCGGCTGGCAGAGATGGGTGCGCAAACCCTCGCAGCCATGAGATCCCCAGGGCAGTATTTGTGTCTGGTGTTGTTTTGGTGACTGTTTGAGCCTGGGGGACTTCAGCCAGACTTTCAGCTTCAGTTTCCTCAAAGGGTTCTGGGTCACTGAAAACAGAAGAGTCAGTGTCAGACTCATCGTCCAAAAGTTTGAATCTGTTGTGATGTGCAAAATTTGACTGTTTAGGAAGAGTTTTGGGAGTATGTTTGTTTTGGGTTACAGTATTTGTTTTCAAAACTGAAGTGTAAGAAACATTGCTATTTACTTTCTTGCTGATGAAGCTAGGTCGAGAATTTTTGTTATTTTTCGAGTTAGTCAAGTTTTGAGTTCCCCTAGCAAGAGCGGGGGCAATGGAGGATATCGCCTCCTTGGGTTCGAGGCTATAAAAGTCACGTGACGGTGGAAAACAAACAACCATTTCTCCATAGGCTTATGTGCTGGACTCCTGGTAATAAGCGCAAAATCAAAAAAATAATAATTATACCTCTGTATTGTGCTGCCTACGAATGTTTCAATAACTCTCTGGAACCTGTACATGACTGCAAAAAGATATCTCTCCAAAGATTCCCATTAAAAAGTGCTAACATATTAAAACTTATACTGAGACGAGGCTATTTCAGCCACGTGTGGATGGAAAATATACACTTCAGCCAATCAGATTACAGGGCCACTCATCAACACAGCCGAAAGGTCACGTGTTGGTGGAAAAATGACGTCATATCGATATCCTCCATTGAGTTTTTCCCTCTATTATAGGGATTTTTAGGGCAGCCAGCGTAATTAGCGGGGTGGGGGCCACTGCAGTTAGCACAAGTGGCGTCTCTAGAATCCTTAGGCAGAGTGCAGTTTTTGGCTAAATGAGGGCCGGCACATCTGAGACATTTTGGGCTTAATTTGCAGGTAAGCGAGCTGTGCCCGAAGGCTTGACAATTATAACAATGTTGAATGGTTTGGATTTTTGAGTCTCAACTTTGACATCAATACCATTAAAATCAGTTATTTTGTATATATCCTTAAAGTGCGGAGAGTTTCTCACAGTCACAACAAAGAGGGGGAGTGGCAGATTAGTTGTTTTGTTTCGCATATATGCTACTTTGAGGGGATGAAAATTCTTTTCCTTTAAAAAGTTTTCAATTTCCTCAATGGGAGTGGAAGTGGGGATACCCTTTAAAACAACCTTTTTCGGTCGCTCGATCCTGGGATCAATTGTGCTGAATTTGATGTTTTTTGTTTCAAGATACTCCTGCACCTTACGGTAGTGTGCAATGTTTTTTGTTCTGATCCTAAGTAGTTCTCCAGATAAGTCGGTTTTCGGGGCTTCGCTCAAGATATCCTTGAGTTCGCGAAGCATATCCATCCAGTTATCGACAATTTCGGCATAAAATGTGGAGCCTCTAGTATTTTCTTCGTTTTGGTTCCCTTGTGTACCAGATATGGAAGTGTCCATATTGGCTGAGTTTAAATCTGGGGTTTGGGCGTGCGTGTGACTGCTGGACAGCTCAGCCGAAGTAGCAATGTCCGCAGCATGTTCAGTGATCATAGAATTTTCAGGAGTTTCAATGTTTGCTACAGAACTAGTATCATTAGCTAAGTTTTGGTCTTTGTTTACATTAAGATGTACTATTGTTACTTTGTTTGATGTAGTAGAAGCTGGTGACTCTTCGTCACTAGAAATGCTGCGTTTCCTACCACTAGATTTAATTTTAGTAAATTTATAAGTGCCGTTTTTAAGTTGTTTAAATCTAATACTGTACTGATTGGCAATACATGCAAGTTTTTGTGAAAAATGTTGCATCATGTAATTAAACAGATTAGACTTACAGAGAACCTCTATGTTAGGTGTCAAGCAAAGAAAATTAATTGTGTCCTCCTGCTTAATGAGTAGGATTATAGCACAAATTCTCAGTACCTTTTCTTCCAAATTACGACTTCCCTATTTGTGAGTCCTGATCTTGTCCCACCCTTGACATTGTCTTCTAGAGTCCCTTGTATATATTGTATATAATTTATTTTCATTTTGCATTATTCTCATACTGTTTTGCTCTAATATATATTACTATTTACCTTTTCTATTATGTATGTTCTGATACTGCATTTTCTCTTACATGTCCCATCGATGTATAACTACTCATCAAACAACTGGAGTTAAACCGTCATGGAACAGGCACTCCTTTCAAGAACAATTCGATGATGATGATCCATTTTTATATTCTGGGGACAATGGACATTTTGCATGGTGTCTGAGTTCGAGGCTAAAATTCGTCTGCTGCCGGTATTTACATCCGCCAGATCCTATTGAAATGCATTCAGTATCCATTTTATAATTACTGTTTCTCATTATTAGAGCCACTCGGAATGAGTTACTGTCTTTTTAATAATTAAATAGATGGTTTAGAAGACGATGATATCGCATTTCGCTTCAAAACTTTGTTAATAAAAAGAATATTAATGTTCTAAAATTATTACGTTATTGCAAACACGTATAAATAATACATCATTGAGTTGATTTTGAGTTTTCTGAGTTTAAAATAGTACAAATATTCATTAAAAACCTCCCACACTTTTTTAAAGTACGATCTTTTAAATTATTTTTAGTATTTAATTATTATTAACATTTTAAATAAAATCTCCCGATGAAGATAAAATTAATTTATAAAAAGCTATTATTTGTTAATGACTAATATTCTAGCTTCTTTTGCACCAGCTATATTTCTACTAGAAAGTGTCAAATAATCCTTTAGGTCCAAACGAGCTGAAACCGAAACTAATCATTTTACCATAAGATCGTGCACGTGGAGTATGAAATACCGCCATGTGACGTTACGTGCAAAATGTCCATTTGAAAAACGCCCTGAAAATGGGGACGTTTGATCACCGGTTGAATCCTACTTTAGGACCCCCACTCTCGCCAACGTGACGATAAATATTGATATACAGTTGCCATTACCATTTTTTGTATTTATATTGCAGCCATACGGCAAAGGGTTTGTTCGCAAATTTCTCTCAGTTATCAATCGGTATTCCAGTTGATTTTGCACGTGATCAGTCATGAGTTTTGATCTTTGATAAGGCCGTTGCCTACGAAATGCTCATAATATGTAGTATTAAGTAGGTAACGATAAGGTTTAGTATCTTTTTACGCATTTATTATTGCGTATAATTATGCGTATTTATTACGCGTATAATTTCGCAAACACTGGATGCTAAATTTCTGTTGTATTTTCATATCGGTACGTATTAATAGGAGCAGACGATTTCAACTCATTAATATTAGCATTGTCAAGCACAAATAAATCTGATAATTTAAGGCATTAATGATATAATTTAATATCATTAATGCATTAAATTATCAGATTTATTTGTGCTTGACAATGCTAATATTAATGAGTTAATTTAATGCATTAATGATATAATTTAATATCACGGACATAAACATTTCTGGCATCTGAAAATTGGTTGCTAGGACAATTTTAAAAGTTAATATTTTATATTTTAAAGACGTATTTTTGTTCTTTTAAAGTTTTTTCTTCTCTTTGTTCTTTTTTTCTTTCTTCCTTTTTTTTTCTTTGCCAATTTTTTTTAAATCATTGCATAATTAGTTCTTTTGTTAATTATTTTAACATTCTGATTCCATTTCCTAAAATTGTTGCAATTCAACCTACTTCATTGATTAAAATAGAGTAAAAATTCACGAATCCGCTTTTAATAAAGGAAATACATATAAATTTAAAGAATCTGCTAATAAATTCTTGTCATTTGGAACATGTAAGTACATCATTGCATTTATTTTAGTTGACAAATAATCTATTTTTAATAATACGCTGTCGAAGTGTGACGTCACAGCCGGGTTTTGGGCATCAAAACATTGTGTTCCCATGTTAATTTCCCTTAGGGTTTCATAAATTGCTTGATATCTTCAATATTACCCAAAAATAAGACATTTCACTCCATTTTTCAACTACAGTGCAGTAAGTTTTATCTCTTGTATGAATATCAAGTAAATTGAATGACTATAAATATGATTAATTCGTCGATAATAGTTGAAATCGTCCAAGCCTAACGATCTGAGAATGTAAATAAACATTGTACATCCGTAATGTCGGCATGTATTAGTTCTAAACTAGTGTTGTATTTTTGGTGTTTTTCAATGCGATAATGAATAATTAATTGATCACAAATAATAACTAAATGTGTATGAGTTTTGTTTTATAATTTTTTTATGAATTGATCGAGTATTTTTGAAATGTTTTACAATGTATCATTTTGCATGATTACTACTTACAACCCTGTTTAATTTGTATTGAATATGACTAAATGACAACTAAATAAATTGTTCCCCTATTTATATATTTATTTCTTAATTATAGGAATGAATCAGTGCTTAAATGAATTTCTGCTGCATAATTTGAAGAGCATTAATCTAACAGACCCATTGGAAAAGGCATGAATTAATTTTAATAATTCAGTCTTTTTTGATAGATCTGTTGGACACTAAACTGCACTCTCCACTTACTTAAATGAATAATCGTCTAGAAAGTAAGTATTTCGCATTAAAAAAATATTTATATTGTTTTAATTTTGTTGTGTTTATTTAAAACAAAACAGTTATATTAGTTTGATTAAATTATTTTAATTGTTCCCAGTAGTTGAAATAAGAAATTGCTTTTGATGTGAATGAGCAGATGTACAAACATATACATCTATGTATACTATTAAATATATATATTGCACTTTTTAAGTGTGTATAGCTTGTTAGTATGCAAATAGCACTTACGACAACATAAAAACATCAAATATCAATTTAAAATTAACATTAAAAACCTCAAAAATTGCAAAGATTCATTAAAAAAAGCACTTACCTTTTTTTTTTAATTAATCGATCAGAAATGTCCCTAACACCCACCGACTTATAATGTAACACCAGCATGCTTTCTTTTATTTACTTTTAAATTGACACTGCATTTCTAACAAACACACACACCGGCTGATAACGTAAAACCAGATATTTAATTTTTGTAAGTTATTAATGATGTGTGAAACATGCTTGCAATTATTGTTCTGGTGTCATTTATTTTTTAAAAAAAAGGAAAATCTGAAGCCTTTCCGATTTTAAATACGCACCCAAGTGCTATATATTAAAGGACAATCATAATTTATGTGTCGTCCCTATTTTTCGTCCTTATTCCATTAGGTTGGAAAGTGTATCATTACTCATGAGTGAGCAGTATTTTTCTTCCTTTTTTATAAAACCCATCTTTGGAATCGAAATCTATCTTAAAATCGCCTGTTAAAACTATTTTACAATCTTCGCCAAGTATATTACATCTATACTTCACCGTTTTAAATATTGTTTCAAATGTACATCATAATCCATGAGTGTGCCGTGTTTATCTTCTTGGGTTGATTCCTACTTTAACCATAGATATAGGAATAACTAGATCACGCATCCGTATACTAGTAAGAGGTTTTTCTTGTTGCCAAATATCTTCGGTGGCATCGCCCATGATAGTGGCAGAAAGCAGTGTCTTGGTCATGGTTTATGGTTATTTTCGCCACTAGTCCAGCATCTTATTTATTTATTTATTTTTAATTAACTTTAAGCATTATCATGCCCAAGTCGTGCTGTGCGTTTAATTGCACCAACAGGTTTAGGAAAGGATCTGGAATATCTTTTCACAGGTAATAAATGCTTGAAATTGGAGGTATTGAAAATCAAATACCAATTGATGTTCAATAACAGTAGTATTTTTAAATTTCCTATTTACCTATGCTTTTCGTTCACTTTGTAAAGTAATTGAAGGAGATATTGCACATCCTTCTTGAATTAAAGTAGACATTGCTTAATTCATGTTTCTATATAAATATAATCCTAAAACATTTGACCGTACGATATATATATACTTATTTTTAAATTGTATACTTGGCACTTAAACTATAAAAAAATGAGATAAATAAAGCATCGTAATTTACTTTTTACGAATAATTATTAATCATATTTTACAGGAAATGATTAATTTTTCTATCATTTTTCAAAAATAACTCTTGAATTGGGGATATTGAATTTATCTTATTTATTCTAACTAGATTTTCCACATTTGAGCATTTTTAACGACTTTTAAAATTACTAGTTTTAATATTAAATTCATTTTTTTTAGTTCAACGTGATTGTTTGTTTAAGTCTTTATTTATGTTTCTTTATACTTTTGTTTAAGTAAGCTTTATTAAGTTAGTGTTTTATGGTAAGTATTTTAACTTTTTTTTTTAAATAAGCATATACCTACTAGCAATTTTGCTCGGGCCCTCATCGGCTGGCTGCGTGGCCGGTGGTAGCCCGAGCAAAATTGCTGGTAGGGATCAGCTCAGTAGTGTTGTATCAAATCCACGGTTTAATTTAAAAAAAAAACTGGCTGGTGACGCAATTTTTAATATTAACTGAAATTCTATTAAATCAGTGCTTTAATTGAATGTACGTTTAAGTTTACACATCCCTGTCTGAACAAACAATAGTACACTATAAAATGTATTTTTAAAAAGCCATAAAACAGTTAAGTTATGCCAAGCAAAGTTATCATGGGAGGATTATTTCTGATGCTTTTTGTGCAATGTTATGCACAAAAATTGCACATGCTTTGTGCAATGCCTGTCTGCTTAATTGCTTGTCTTGGCAGACCGCCAGGATAATACGTAAGTACCGTTGAAACTTGTGCATAACTCCCAGAGACCCATGACTGCAAAGCTCGCCAAAGTACGGGGATTTTTTAGGTTGGCGAGAGTGGGGTCGTTAAAATAGGAATCGACTCTTTCTTGTACCATTTGGAATAGAAATCTATATTAAAATCGCTTAATAAAACTGTTTCACAACATACGCCAGGCATTTTCTAACTATACTCGAAATATATTTACAATAAATTGTCACGTTTTGGCACCACATTTAGCGATCAATTATCAAAAATTGCAAACCTTGTGCGACTTTCAACATTTTATTAACCCCTCTCCACATTATCTGGCAAACACATTTGAAAAGTGACTCGACGCGCTAATGTCTACACAAAAAACCTGATTGAAAGTAATAGCACTCTGGTGCTAAAAATTTTGGGGTGGACCGCCCTTATGACTTAGGGGTATGAAACATAGTTAAAAACCTATTCTCAGACATAACAAATATACATATAAAATTTCATTAAAATCGGTCGAGCCGTTCAGGAGGAGTATTCTAACTAACACTGTGACACGAGAATTTTATATATTAGATTATGTACTGTCATTAGAAAAAAACATGTAAGCAAGCCGTTAAAAAAAAGCCAATGTTTATTGAAATTATTTTTTTGGGGGTGGTTTGTTTTACAACCCATAACTGTATATTTATACACCATAGCATAATAAGAAAACATGAATGGTGAACTTCATGGAAATTATTTTTAAACATTTTGAAATTATAGCAATTTCAGGTCAAGGCTCTGGACTGTGGCATAGCCAAGCTTTTCTCGTGGGGTAGGGGGCGGATCCAAAGACATGTCATTCCCCCTGTGGGAAGAAAATCTCTTTTCGTATAGCTATCTCTCTCATTTTGGGAGAATATTTACTAATAGAGATTTCCCTTCAATATCTATACCTCAAAGCATGATTGAAGCAAATAAGTATATTTAGTTCTTCAATTTTTAAGCCTATTTGCTGTGAAAAAAGGTACTGAATGTCACAAAAATACTAACTTTCAAATGAAGAGGTTTTAACAGCTACATTTTTTAGGGTGAGAACAGAGCCTGGAATTGAGGGAATTATCAGGAAATTGGGGAAATTAAAAATTTTCTGCAATATAGATCATCATCTGCTATATGGTCATGGGAACTGCACAAAAAATATCATTAAAAATCGTTCATCTATATAAATATTTTATCAATATGTTATTTGAAAAATATTGGTCATAATTTGCATCAGAAAAAATTGTTTTCAAGTATATATACAATTGGGGAATTTTTTTTTATAAAACCTGAATTATCAAGGATATTTTTTTCTTAATTCTTGTAGCCACCAAGCTTTTCAAAATTATAAAAGTGTCGTTGATATTTTTTAGGACTGAATTAAACAAACATCTTTAACAATGTATTTTAATGTACAATAAGCAAATGAAGTAAAATGTTAGACTGCGGACTCTTGAGTACATATTAAAATGGTTATTGGCACCTGAGGCAATCCATAATTTTGCCATCCCTCTCATTCTTTCATTGAGAGTTTTGACATTGGAATTTGTTAATGTTGCTTTCCTATTTTAGTTTTTAGCTTTGATTTTTTTAAAAGTATCAGGAAGAATACCTAAAAATATGCTATACATAGTAAGCCTTCTTCGAACATGTACTGTTATTAAATTGAGAGTTAACAAGATTTTAAAAAATATTTTAGTACGACTTCAACTTGGTGGAGAATTATCTCGCTTGAATTCCAGCATAAAATAATGCTTTATTCCTGATATTTATCCCTGCTTTATTTCATAGATACTGCAAATTTGATATTGAAATTACAATAAAATATTGTTCCAATGAACTTTACAAATATTTCAGATAAACAAAAATTTGGTATGAGATCATCATTTACCTACTATTACAATTTTAAGCTATTTTTGTCAGAAAAGGATGTAAAAATAATGAACTTTTGTGTATTTGGGATTCTGAAAAATAAACGTGTGCATTTCTCTGTAGGGAACAGGGAGACGCATGAAATAAATATGTATTAAATGCATGCATTTTCACATACCTTCTCCCATCAAGCTTTTTGAAAAAATATTTCTTCAAATTTAGCCGAGAGTATGGTAAAATTAAAGAATGGAGAATGTTTTTATTCAAAACAATGAGCCTTGGTATATTTTAAACAAAGAATAATAATCTATTGAAAATATATTAACTGTATTCAAATAATCTATATTTACTATGTTTATGAGAAATGTGTGAAAAACATGCACCCCAGAAAAAAAAAATGGAGGGGGGTATTTAAAATATCCCAAATATTAATATTAGCTAAACATGTTTTTACCTGTACAAAGTTGTGGATGTATATAAGCGAAAATGCACTGTTCTAGAAAGGCAATTTTTAGAAAACTGATGTTTACATTTAGGGTTCCAAGTTTATTACATTGTAATATTTTTAGAATGTAACATTATAACTTTTTGGAAATCGGTTTCTTTTTAAGATATAAAGGACGTGTAAAAAACACGTTTTGGACTCCCACTTCAAAAGGGATAAAATTTCCTAAGTATAGCCTTTTTGCTTAAAAAAAAAAAAAAAAAAAGTAGGCGTATTTGAATCTCAAGAACGTTAGAAATACATTTACGAGGGAAAGAAAGATCCAAACTATGCCACAATATTATGATTTTCTTAAAATGTAACAAAAAGCACAATCCCCCCCCCTTGATATGAACGTAGTTTTCTCTTACGAGATCTATGACACCTCGGTCTTTTACCCTAGTACTTTCAATACACAATTGATACTTAATTTCAGTTCACATCTTTGTTCAGAAAAAGTTTCTGTTTTCCTTGTGTGCAAAAATAAACATATAATCGATTATTTTAATGTGTTAGATTTTTAGACCATCTAACAGCAAAAATAAACTAAAAATAGCTAGCAAAATATCATAACAAAATGTTTTTTCTTTGAATTTGGTTCTGAACGAATCATCAATTCTGTATTTAAATGTAAATTAATGCTGTTGCATAGCAGTCGTAAGCAGCGACGTTTTCGTCTTTCTGCCACTATCGTGTCGTCTGCTCCGGAAGTGCACTGGCAACAAGTTTCCTCCCCTTGTGCGCAATCTAGTTCACTATTCCTATATCTATGACTTTAACGCCTCAACTCTCGCCAAGGTGGCGATCATTAAACATATACAGTAACCATGAAGATTTTGTGTATTTATGTGGCAATCGTAATTTAGAAATAAAATGGCGATTTGGAACAACCTGTAAGTATAGCATTCCGTTACATTTTTAATTATTTTGGGTTGCCAATTAAATGTAGTTTTAATAATTAAGTGTCTTCAAATTCCTTAACTAGTGTGTTTATCACTAATTTGTTCACTTTAGTTTTCATGTAGTTGTTTAGGGAGCGTTGAAACTTGTGCATAACTCCTAGAGACCCATGATTTCAAAGCTTGCCAAAGTGCGAGGAATTTTTAGGTTGGCGAAAGTAGGGCCGTTAAAATAGGAATCAACACTTTCTTGAACCATAAAGCACATCTTTGGAATCCAAAACTATCTTAAAATCGCCTACTGATCCTACTGTTTTAAAATCTTTACCTGGCATATTCGAACTATACGCATATTCCAATTATATCTCGTAGACATTTTAAATACTTTTTGGATTGAGTATCATAATCCATGAGTGTATCGTGTTTTCCTTCTCTGGGTGGAATTCTGCCCCGGTGGTTCACGAAATCGTCGGTTGTTAGCTGTCAACTGGGCAGAACCAGTTGTTTGGTTACCGACTGCGCTAACAACTCCGGAGGAAAACGGGAGGTCTTTTAGCCAATCGCATGAACCCCTTGACGCTCTTCCTTAAAACTCCACCTCAAGGCGGGGCAAAGTTAACGACTGCGAAAAATTAATGACGAGCGGAGTATCCAGCTGTTTGTTCCATAAAACACTTCTTTGGAATAGAAATCTATATTACAATCGCCTACCAAAACTGTTAACAATTTTCGCCAGGCATAGTCAAATTACACTTCACCTTTATAAATATCATTAGTGTATCATAATCTATGATGTGTACCGTATTTGTCTTCACTGTTCTATAAAAAACTTCTTCGGAATTAACATCTATATTTAAATCGCTTACTAAAACTATTTTACAATATTCGCCAGGCGTTTTGTAACTATACTCAAAATATATTTATAATAAATTGTCGCATTTTGGCACCCAGTTTAGCAATCATTTATCAAACATGGCAAACCTTGTGCGACTTTCAACATTTTATTAGTGCTTGCCCCCCCCCCCCCCCTTCACGTTATCTGGCAAACACATTTAAAAAATGACTGTATGCGAAAATTGTACCAAAATTGTGTCTACACAAAAAGCAAGGTTGAAATTAATAGCACTCTGGTGCTAAAAACACTTGATAGCTAAATACATGTTTAGTGCCGGATATTCGATCGGGCAACCAAAGGAGCTTCGGATATCCGATAAAATCAGTATCCGTTACATCCCTAAAGTTTAAGACAGAATATAAAACTTACCACTGAAAATGAAAGGGGGAAAAATTCAGGTTATCAAAATTCAGGGGTTCACTGAAAATTCAGGTTAAACACCCAAAATTAGGGTATTTAACCCTGATTTTGGGTGTTCTCTCGAGGTAGAAGTAAATACCTTACCTACTTGGCATTTACCCAAACCACATCTCTAGTGAGAAATTCTCACCCATTTTTTACCGTAATGAAAAATCTGTGGGACAAGCTTCTGAGGGGAATAGATTAGACAAACAAGAATCAGATACACAATGAAAGACTAAGGAGCAGGATTAATTTATGAAAACAATACAATCACATTTTTCCTTATAAATATGCAGAACAATTACTGATTTTATACTATTCTTTAACACTTTTTAAAAAATTACAG